>JALBCR010000055.1:0-51961 GCA_030710515.1 Abscondita cerata | reverse complement strand
CGCTTGCGGGGTGTAGACGATGTACATGTAGTGCTTTTTCAATTACTCTCGGTGCTTGCTACTTTTTAATTACTCTCGGTACTTGTGGGGTGTAATTGGTGCAACCCTTTTCACCGCCTCCTTGATGAAGTAAGATGGCGGATGCATGTTCGCTTGCGGGGTGTAAACGATGTACATGTAGTGCTTTTTCAATTACTCTCGGTGCTTGCTACATTTTTAATTACTCTCGGTACTTGTGGGGTGTAATTGGTGCAACCCTTTTCACCGCCCCCTTGATGAAGTAAGATGGCCGATGCATGTGCGCTTGCGGGGTGTAAACGATGTATATGTAGTGCTTTTTCGATTACTCTCAGTACTTGCTACATTTTTAATTACTCTCGGTACTTGTGGGGTGTAACTGCTGCAACCCTTTTCGCCGCCCCCTTGATGAAGTAAGATGGCTGATAGTGGGACTCGCCCATTGAGGGTGGCCATCTTTTCGAGTACTTGTTCATATGAGTGCTATGATTGGATAATTCGCCGCCCCCGGTAGGGGTGGAGCGCAGTTAAGGCGGCGATTTTTGATTAGAATTGTGGGTGTGGTCGTCTTTTCGAGTACTTGTTGATATGAGTGCGATGATTGGATAATTCGCCGCCCCCGGTAGGGGTGGAGCGTTGTTAAGGTGGTGATTTTGATTAGAATTATGATATATTTGATAATGATATGCAAGATGGCCGTCTATAATTACAAATCGTCGACACCGCCCCGCGTCGCGGGTGGGTTTAATTAAGCCGCACTCGAGATTACCGAACAAGTTGGAACAGGGAATTATGTCCTTTTCTAACCAAGCTATCTCTCTCTCTCTCGATGTGCAGGTGTTGGTTAATTATAAATGCATAGATTGCAACGGGTGGATTTCATTAAGATGAACTAGACAGCTAAACAAGTTGGATCCTGAAATTGCGTCTTTTTCTAACCTGTTTATCTCTCTCTAGTTGTTTGAAAGCCCAGGTGTTCCTTAATTATATATGTGCGGGGTGTAAATTACGGATCACGCTTGTGATAAAATAAAATGAAGCGGTCATTAGTTTCTTTCGAGTCTTCGTGGAGGTGATTTCGGTTGTTCTTAGTGTTATGAGCGATAAAATAAGTTGTGATATAAAAAATTTTATTCAGCGTGCAAAATCGCGCTCCGTTCCATTAAATTTGGATTCCCCGTCTACGACGATTGGGTTTTGTGGTGGCGGTGTTGAACAGAAAAAATCAATGGATACGTTAAACACAGGGAGTCAACAGCAGCAAAACGCTCCGGTGGATTCGAATTCGTCGTCGTCGTCTTCGTGGTCTTTTGCCACGGAATACGACATAGCCAACGAGTCGAGGCTTCTCAATTTCAACAACGCTTCGAACGAGAAGCTGGTGAACGCGACCTGCTATAAGCTAGACTATGACGATGAGGAAAATATATAGAAATCGGGTACAGTACTTATCTGCAACTTACACCGGTAATTAGAATTTGGAACAGCCCAGAGTATAATGGTGTATGCAGCGCAAGTGGCCCACACAATGCGCATTACAACGATCGAGAAAAAACAATGTCCTGCTAACCATTGACGAATGGAAGAAGCTAATGGGGCTCCGCAATCATCTCATGAACGACTTTTTCTGCAACTCCGTCGGCGAAGAGTTTAGACAGGAGTTTGTAGATGTTAATGATGGACCCATAGAGTGCATAAGTAAAACTTCTGACATATCTCGCGATGTGAAAATCGTTTACACTACAGAATATCATCCCGATTTGATTGGTTGGAACGCCTGTAGTGATAATGGTTTTGTAAACACAATCACTTTAACCCGTGATTATAAAAATTGCGTTCTAAACAAGTGGGATGTGGATTGCATGTTTGGTTTGAGAGAAATAATTAATTATCGGTTGGAGTTAATGCAATCACACAATCTGGAAGCGTTCTACAACCATGTAATCAAGCGTGTTGCAATCGAGCAGGGAAAGAAGAAAACATTGGATCAATCCAACTACGACGATGATGGCTGGAGTGTTTATGACGCGTATGAAAAACTGTTAAACATTGAATGTAATATTAATTCGCACAATGTATTATGTTTAATGGAAGTTTTATATCGCCGTCCTAGTTTTATTATGTCGTGTGTAGCGGAAAATATGCGCTAGAAACCAAGCATCGATGATGCTTTTTATGTATTTCTTTTCATGTATTGTTTTTAAATATATGCATATTTGTCTAGTAAATAATTTTTTAATCAAGCCTACAAGATAAAAAAAATATTCTATGATGTCTGTATAAATATATTTGCATGCTAATTGTCAAGCAAAAGGCGTCATGCTGGCATCAAAGAAGGGTAAAAATGAAGTGCAAACAAGGAACTGGTGTTATAAACAGTCTAATTAACAAACTTCCTGTAGAATTACACCTGCCAGGGTATCAATATTGTGGACCGGGCACAAAGCTACAAAAACGGTTGGCCAGGGGCGATGCTGGTATTAATGCCCTAGATTCGCACTGCAAAGCACACGATATCAGCTACAATACCAGCCCTAACGATTTAGCTGCAAGACATCGGGCTGATCATTTGCTCCAACAAAAAGCTTGGGAGCGATTCAAGTCAAAAGACGCAAGTTTGGGTGAAAGAACAGCTGCTCTAGCAGTTAGTGCGGCTATGCGTGCTAAGCGGTCATTAGGCATGGGTTTGAATAAATCAAAAACTAGAACCATGAAGCGAAAAATAAAGAAACGAAGAGTGAGAGCGTCGTTCAACAAAGTTCACCGTATGATTAAGAATAATACGAAAACTAATTATGTAAACGGCGGCGGAGGCGGTAACCCTATCTCGATGATTAAAAAGCCTACGATCAAGCGAAGCTGGCTGTTCGACATTTTGGTGGAAAACGAAACATAGTAATGCCTCGTATCATTCCAATCCCTAAAAGTGGTGGAATATTACCATTTCTAATACCACTATTTGCCGGACTTTCTGCAACTGGAGCGCTCGCTGGTGGTGCCGCTGGAATAGCTAGAGCCGTTAACGACGCGAAAAACGCAAAGCAGCGTGCTGAAGAAGCTACTCGACATAACCGCACGATGGAAGCTATAGCCCTGGGGAAGAAAGGTAGCGGCATATACTTGAAGCCATACGGAAAACGCGGCTCTGCATTATATCTAAAACCATACACAAAGACCGGTTCTGCACTATATCTGAAACCACATCGCGGTTCAAAAACTAATAAAGCTTCCCGAAAGAGCGTTAACAGATGTCGATTTGCGAAAGTTAGCTAGAAATGCGCCATACTTTAGAGATGTATTTATGCGCGATAATTTACCAAAAGAGGGGCCTGCTGTGAACGAATCAGCGATTGTAAACCTAGATAGTGTTCGAGGACCAGGAACACATTGGGTGTGTTATAAGAAACGAGGATCGAGAGTATGGTATTATGACAGCTTCGGCAATGTAAAACCACCATCTGAATTAATCAAGTACTTTCGGGGATGCGAGATCTACTACAACTACAAAAAGGACCAGGAGTTTAATAGTGTAATTTGCGGGCATTTATGTCTTAAATTTCTACATTCGTAAATGTATACAAATTTTGTATAAATAAATAAAATATCTATACACATGTATCATTAATCAGTTACAATGTCGATAACATTCAGTTTGGAAGGTGTTGGTAATACAGCTTCGCATGATTTTTATCCACCGATTGAATTAGACGAAAAATACAATCATGTGATTGGTCTGGTCGGATTTTTGGGTGTAATTCTATTCGAAATATTAACGACGGCAACGATAAATTATACTATATAGATAGTGATACTGCTAAAAATCTGCTAAAGTCCTCCATATCCCGCATGGATCATACGAAATAGATGAACTTAACAATTATTTAACAAAACAACTGGTTGCTGATTATCGTACAAAAACAAATTAAGCAAAGAAGAGGGGGATTGGACGACTCCTCTATATTTAAACTGCGGGCAAACAATAATACTCTGAAATGCGAACTTCAGAGTGTTTATGCGATTGACTTTACGCAGCCGGGAAATATTGGTCGTATGCTTGGTTTCGAACCCAAAATACTCAGCCGTAATATTAGCCATAAATCTAGCTTGGATATTCAAATAATAAAACACACCAACATACACGTCGAGTGTAATATTATAAAAGGAGCGTACAGAAACGGGAGAATTGCAAAGACCTTGTACGAAGTGGACATTTCAGTACCACCAGGATATCGTTTGGATAAAATACCGAGCAATACCCAATATTTGGAGCTAAACACCCGCATTATAAGCAATATTAGCATCAGATTAGTCAATCAAAAGGCGAACCGATAGATTTTGGCGGCGACGAGCCTTTCACTGTGAGATTGGAATTGAAGAAAGAATTATGGGGTTAAAATTTAGTAAAAACACTTTTTCTGTTGTAAACTGCGGCGGCCAGATCTGCGGCTCTAATAAAAAACGCCGATTTCTATAAAAACAAATCATTCGCTGGAGGATCCATTAATAAACAAGCCAACAACAACACATCATCACAGATATTTCGTGCATTATCAAGTAAGAAGAAGAAGAAAAATAAGAGCGTCAGCAATCACTTGACTGTAAAAGAAAAACTTTTCTTAAAATCAATCGGTGTTAAGGTGAAACAATAACAGAAAAAGGAAAAAAAGATGAGCGAACAATTAAATATTTTCGACGATGCTCATTTCGACGATTCAATCGTTAGATCTGATATTCACACGTACTTGCCTTATGGGTCCAATAGTTATGCGCCATCAGACGAAATCAGAATTGCAATTCAAAGCCAGGATTTGATTACGGCCACCCACGATAGTTTTCTATACATCGAGGGTTATATTACCCGAAAGCAAGCAGACGTCGCAAAAACGTGTGATTTAACAAACAATTTTGCTTGTTTCTTGTTTGAAGAGATTCGATATGAATTGGGCGGACATCGCGTGGACGTTAGCAGAAATCCTGGTATCGGGTCGGCAATGAAGGGCTATGCATCGTATGGTGCTGCAGACAAGAAAGCGCTGGCCCACATTGGATGGTCTCCATTGAATGAGAACACTCTACAAGTGCAATTCAGCGCAAACGATGCTGATTTGGCCAAAAATTCGGGGTTTGTCTGCCTCTGAAGCACATATTCGGATTCGCCGAACATTATAGACAGGTTATCGTGAATATGAAGCAGGAGCTTGTTTTGATCAGATCGAGAACTGATTTGGATTGTTATTATGGGGAGGCCGATGCGACCATAACGCTTTCCAAAATTCAATGGAAAGTGCCGCACTTAACACTCAGCGATAGAGCAAAGCTGAAACTGTTCGAGAAGATTAATAGAAACCCTGTAATCACCATACCGTTTCGACAATGGGAATTATATGAATACCCCGCTTTAAAGCAGGTTAAAACTGATACATGGCCGATAAAGACGTCTTCGCAATTAGAGAAACCCCGATGGGTTATTGTGGCTTTTCAGAAAAACCAAAGGAGACGCTCAAAAAATGGCAAGGCGAGTGTTTTTGATAGCGGTAATATTACAGATATTAGATTACATCTTAATTCTGAGAGATATCCGTATGAATCCATGAATTTGGATTTTGGCACAAACAAGTATGCATTGGCGTATAGGAATTACATTAACTTTCAACGAGACTATTACGATCGAAACGAATGCAATATTGTTGGAGGGTGCGCCGGTTCGAATGTCACATCAACAATCTCCATTCCCACATTCGACTATCAGCAATTTAAAAATTGCCCTGTCTTTATAATCGACTGTGCCAACCAGAACGAGAACTTGAAGAATTCTACCGTGGACGTTAAACTGGAATTAGAATCCGCAGCAAACTTTGAAAACAATATGGGCGCATACTGTCTAATAATCCACGATGCCCTTATCCAATACAACCCGATAACCGGTGAAGTCAAAAGGATGTAATACGGTCAATATGCAAGAGAAAACGAAAAGAAGACAAAAATATTCATATACACTCGATGTAATTTTTTGATAAATAAATAAAGTGCATGTACTTCTAAAATATCTTTAGTATGATTTAAATAACCCACTCGATAAGGTCGAATCGAGAAAAATGAAAATTGTGACTCAAAAGTATAGATTACCAGTGCATAATAATGAATTAATGATGTTATGCAATAGCGACGTCAAACAAAGTAAACATGGTGTCTTACTACCGAATACAGTAAGAGCAATCATCGCGGGGCCGTCAAATTCGGGAAAAACTAACGCGATGTTCAGTCTTTTAACTGAAGCAAACGGTCTGAAATTTAAAAACGTTTACGTCTACTCCAAATCGCTAAACCAAGATAAATACAAGCTGTTGTATGAGATTTTAACTGCGATGCCCGAAATAGGTTATTATACGTTCAGTGATAATGAAAATATTATGCCTCCTAACGACGCAAAACCCGACTCTGTATTTATTTTTGACGATATCGCGCTAGAGAAGCAGGATAATATTAGGGCATACTTCAGCATGGGGCGTCATAACTCGATAGACTGTTTTTATTTGGGGCAAACGTATAGCAGGATTCCCAAACAACTGATACGAGATAACGCAAATGTTGTTATCCTTTTCCAGCAGGATGAGATGAATCTGAAACACGTGTACGATGATCACGTTAGTCCTACAATTAGCATGCAGGTTTTTAAAGAAATGTGTGGTGAGTGCTGGACTACGCCGCATGGTTTTCTAATGATTAACAAAGACGCAGTTGATATAAACGGAGGACGTTATCGAAAGGGTTTCGACGAGTTTATATTACCTTAAGAGCCGCAAGAATCTGTTTAGTTTGCCATCATATGCTCGTGGGTAAAATGGGTCAGATATATAGCAAGCAATTATGTGGTGTTATAGATAAAAAAAAGTGCGATTTTCTACAATTGTAACTATCGAACATGCTCACATGTCATTGGAACATAAACAGGCTCGTAAAGGACACTGGCATTTTTATGCAATCGATCGAGCGAGGTTTGAAAAAGAATAAATCAGTGCGATGTCATACTAGCACCAATTCTCGATATAAAACACCGCGAAAAACATATGAATCAGAACCATCGTAGTTGTGCAAATTTAGAAACATCTTAATATATATATATATATATGGTATTATGTGTTGGATTTGATTAGTTCTCATAGTTAACAAACACGTGTCACACGGTGTGAGTTAGAACAATGGATTCCAAAGAAATAAATTTAAAAAATAAGATACAGCAAGTTCGAGAATCGATTAGAAAAAATACAACGCTCTTAAACGTCAACGTTTGGACGCCGGAAAAGCATTTGTGGATACATATAAACCGATAATAACACCACTAACTAATATAGAGTCGACAATTAATTCGAAAAATGCTGACGGAAAGACCAAAAACTTGAATGGTGAAGCAGACATCAAAGAAATCGAAACAGTTGCGGGCGCGTCGGATTCTTCTTCGAATGTCGAGTTACCTACGTCGCGTTATGAATTAGAGAGATCGTATTCGAATTTACTAGAACGTCAGTACCATCCATTACCACAAAAATATATGGAAATGTTAATGAGCGATACGCGAGGTGATAAAGTTGACTTTATGTATGGAGTTCATTACGACGCTGATAACAATAAATGGGTTATTGGAGATTCTGTTGTCAATATTCGCGATAAGGATCTTATTATTAATGGACGTTTGTATAAGGGCACGCCTGGCTTGTACGAACTGATATTTATGAAAAAACCAGATAGAAAGCTGATTCACAAATCAGATGAACTTAAGTATGTAAGCATTCTTTATGATACAAATGTTTATAGAAGAGCGTATAACCCCGACGCTCCGATTAGAGCAAACAGAAGCATAAAATATACTGACACAATCAAGCCATTATTACATAATCAACAAACACAAAAAACAGTCTCGTCGTGTGCGAAATGATAAAGATAGCAGCGACGATGATAGTGACGAATCTTTATCGTATCATTCATCGTCAAGCGGTGCAGCGGGGCGAGGTTTGTTTAAGAAATTCAGAAATAAACCCGTAGAGTATAGATACTGGAACAACATCCACGAGTTACTGGACGAATTACAAGTTTTGTGGGGAGAGAAGACTGCCGGAAACAGCGGTGTTAGAAACGAAATAATATCAATTTTAGAAGAATTATACGAAGACGGCTACATCGAAAACATGCCTTATACTATATAACAACGCTCGTGCTGTGTTTTATAATTAATACTCGAGTGATACCCGAAACAATAATGACGTCTATAGACAAATTTGGCCGCTTACATAGCAATGCTAGCAATTGCTCAAACACATTAATCGAGTCTCTAATAGCAAAAATTAATGCTATACAAAAACAGTGAACGGAGAAATCGCTACTCTTTTAACTGCGCTACCGGGCTATGTCAAAGCGAAAATGGATGCTGCATTCAAAGAGTTGTTTAATGAAAATCCTCTTCTGAGAAAAGCTAATCTATCAAATCGTTTGCTACACATACACGAACGCATAGAGGAACTTGCGACATCAACAACAGCTTCGCCCATCTTGCGGGCAATGGAGAAGCTCAACAATCGTATTGTAGAACTTGATTTGACGGCGTCGGTGATAGGGCAAATTCTGGTGTATTTAATGGAACATCTTAAACAAAAAAAGTTGTTACAATCAACACCTACCCTAGAGACGTTTATAAAGACGTCTGAGGAGATACAAACTAAACATAAAGCGTCGCTTTAACATGTCTGTTGATAAATTTGGACGCCCGTTATCGGCCTCGATGACGCCGGCGAGTGTGACATCTCTACGAGGTCCTCCAGGTGTTGGTTTTAAAATAACGCCAGACAACAACTACGACATGGAAAATAGAAGACTAATTAACATCGCAGACCCTCTCGATTTACATAACGCAATCAATTTAAAAACTTATTTGGAAGATAAATATTTTTTAACGAAATGCAACTGAAAAACGTCGGATATCCGCAAATCGAAACCGATGGCGCAAATAAGGAATACGTGGACGCTACAAGTCGCGAACTTCAAAGATCAATTGACGCTTTTCAAAAATCAACTGACGCTTATGCGAATACTATATACGCCGAATTAAAATTAGCGATTAATAAAATTAATGATATTCAGCAAACGAACGCTAAAGACATCAACGAAATTATTCAAAAAGTGATCCCCGATAAAGTAAAATCATCAGTGAACGACGTTACGCTAGATATGTTTAAACAATCAATTCAAGACAATCCGTATGTAAACGGACGATATCTGAACGAATTAAAAGCTGATATCAAAACATTAAATGCCCGTCTAGATTCCAACGTTAAATCTAGAGATGATTCTATACGTGATTTAAGATCAGATTTGAACAAAATGAATAGTCTGTTACAAAATTTAAGAGAGAACGCAAGCGCAACACACAGATAACATGTCGAAGGAACAAGTTGTGAATGAATTACATAAGCCAGCTAGAAGAAATTTCAGACGCCGAAAAGTCATTATTAGGGGATTCGACGACACGTGGGAATTAGATTTAGCGGAGTTCCAGCCGTTTTCGCGCACTAATAAAGGGTTTCGATACATCTTGGTTGTTATCGACCGTTTTTCGAAATATTTATGGATGCGTTCTGTAAAATCCAAACGTGGTGAAGAAATTACTAAGGCGTTGTCCGACATTTTCCGTAATTCGAGGCGCGCACCAAAAAATATACAAACCGATGCTGGAAAAGAGTTTTACAATAGTACGTTTTCGAAACTCATGGATAAGAAAAAAATTAATCATTATTCAACGTATTCTACAAAAAAGGCGACTATAGCCGAACGCGTGATACGAACCATAAAAAGCCGACTCTATAAATTATTTAGTCTGCAAGGCAATTATCGATGGTATAATTTAATTGACGGTGTTGCCAGAGACTATAATGATACGAGGCATAGAACAATTGGTATGAAGCCACGCAACGTAACATCAAAAACAGACTTAACTCACGTATTTGGTCGCATAAAATCGTTTTTGGACAAACCACGTTATGCCCCAGGAGACATCGTACGAATCTCTAAACATAAAGGTGTATTTTCAAAAGGGTACAATCATAATTGGACTAGCGAGTTATTCAAAATCGCCAAAGTCCAAGTTACAAATCCTGTTACATATTTGCTTGAGGATATGTACGGTGACCCGATTCGCGGAGGTTTTTACCAAGAAGAAATTATGAAAACTAGGCACCCCGATGTTTATCTAATCGAAAAAGTATTAAAACGGCGCGGTAACCGACTTTATGTTAGCTGGCTCGGACACAAAGAAAACAGCTGGATCAATACCGAGGATGTTTTATAAGCGCTAAATACTTACTTATATGAATGTAATAGAAAGATCTGTAAATAAAAAACAAAAAAAAAATATTTGCATCTATTTATTTAAAAAAAATCGCTCGCGAGAGTGTAAACACAATTACATAAACAAATTATATCTAAAATACATTTTGAAACACACGTGTACATAGAATTAAAAAATTATTCAAATTCACCCTAATTGATACACATAAAACTTATTACTTACACACATATTTTTTATCCACGCAAGCTAATAAAACAAAAACACGCTATTGCTAATTTGAAAGCGTTTTATGAAGACATACAAATTTTTTAAAACGTGGCAAAAATTGATTGAATTCAAACTAAGCAAAATTCATAAAACGCATTCTACTTATTTTTTAAACATATAAAACTTAAAAATATTGGTTACAATGTAGCTTATTTCTAACAGCAAAATTTTGCCTATAATTAAACAAGCAAGAGCGACTTAAGTTAGATCGTGATTTTAGTTACATAATAAATAGAAATATGACAATGACAATAATTTAATTACGGATCAGATATTATCATGCAGCTATTTTGATATCGAGCAATGCCCCCATGCTAGCGTATTAACCCCATCTGGCTGAACAAAACGTTTATTGTCAGAACCAGACAAAGCGATTTTATTTTGACGTATGCTAAAGATATCATGCTTGAATGTTCTAATTATGTTCTGCTCTCGTACAAATGTCACATTTTCTGTCAAACACATTAAGTAATCATCAAATGAAATGTTATTTTGAACAACCCTCTCTAAAACACCTTTAGCTTTTTTACTGTTTTTACGTTATTGATTGCACTGTGTTCGTCGATATTTGAATGTTGTATTTTGAAACTATATAATTTGGATTTCAATCCAATAAATTCCGTCATTATTCTACCCGCATTTTCATCTTTCATCAAGCCAACAACTTTTTATTGCACCTAGTGATACCGAAAACGTTATTTTCTACATATTCGCTCGTGTCAAAAGATGCGAATCTGTTTTCATAACGTCATATATATTATCTGTAAGATTATAAATCAGACTATCTGTGTCTGTATACAACAACTTGCAATTATTGCTACCAAATTTTCTCATCATATATTCATAGTGGAAGCTATATAGGGAATTTTAGAAATATCTAATATAACCATACCTACATAAATTGGTTTATTAATAAACACTTCTGTTTTGTTCATCTCAATTGCTACAGTGTTATTATCAAAGATTGTTCTACTATGAAAATTTGGTTGATTTATGTAATGACGCGCACCGAAGCGTCCACCCCATCGTTGGACTATTTTTACGTTTTTGTGTTTTCTAACGTTTTCCATGCTTTTACCAAAAACCGCATTATTTAATAGTTTGTACAGATTCTTTTCAAAGTCGTTTTGAGAATTCATTCTTAATCGCGTATTTAAATCTATGTATGGTTTGAGCCAAGCGGATTGTTTAAATGAGAGAATTCTGTGAATTTGTTTTAAGATCATACCGTGGTTTAAACATTGCTGTAAATTTCTGTAATGAATTATATAGCGGGTTTTGTTATGCAATGTAGCTAACAATTTTTTTTGTTTGCAATTTGGCGGAAATTTATGTTCTGGACAAAAGGGCAAATGATTGTGTGAATCGTGTATTTTTTGGGATAATCCAGATCAACCTCCAAAATATAACCTACGTGCGAGTCGGGGCGAATATTAAACAGGTCAAAATTAATAATTTCGTTGTTATTTAACCAATTAAAATCTCCCGTAGGCAAGCAACTGCTCATTCCCGTAGAGTAAAGGTTATTAAAATCGTAATACATCAAGTATGCGTCAGGCATTGCCGAGTTATAATTATTTAAATATTTATTATTGGCTTTACTATACCGCACGGAACATTGCGAAAGTCCTCCTCTTATACCTCTCTCTATAAACATTAAAATGTCGACGTCTGATAGCAATTCTAATTCAATTTTAGTATACCTCATCATGGCTTCCCAAGCATATGCAGGAAGGCTAATATAATATGCGGGATCAATCGCGTATGTTGAAATGCATCGATGCCTAAAATTTTGAAACACATCCGCCAACAAAAGAACATCGCATTTTAAATATAAATCTACATATTCACCTAAATTTTTAAATTGAATGTCTTCCATACTGTTTCCGCGTGTTTGTAATCAGAATCGGAAATGTTTGTGTTTGTTAACTTATCAAAAAATCGTCTTTACTCGGCAGCGCAACAATATCCGTCAATTTTTCATAACAATCTAAATAACTGTAACACATAACGCCTTTTCTCGAAACCAAATTAAATTCATTTTCATTCAAATCTGAAAATTGGGTTTTTGAAATACAGAGCTGGTTTATATGCAAATATGAAGCCAATTTTTCTAAAGAACTATTCAAAAACCTAAATGAATCGATAAATCTAAATTTCATGTTGTTTTCGAAGCTTGCTTCAAATCCTATATATTTCTCTTTAGTTAAGGGCACAACGTAAATATTCTTGCATTTTTTAATTAGCTTTCTGATAAATATATGACCGTCGTAATTCGTTAAAGAGTGAAAAACTACAGATATCACTTTTTTAGCTTGTAATTTAGATTACAATCTTGATGCGCGGCCGTTTTATAAGATCCCAGTATGTGGTCGTGGACGCGAACTTTGATATCATTTAATCGAAACGTTTTTCCGCATATTCCACAGTTTGTTGCACGTTCAAATTCTAATTTTTCCGCGTCTGTTAGAGGCAACATGGGGACAACTTTGTCGAAATATTTTTTAGAAAATGTGTTCGATATTTGAATTAATTCGTCTATAAACCACTCGTCGCAATCTAACCCCGTGTATTGTCTGTAGTAAGACACGCTGCTATCGAAAGCGCAGTGCAAATAGTAACCTACACTAAAAGGTTGATGATATTGAAACTTGTCAATTAAAGAAGCGCTATCGTCATCATTTCGTTTTATTAAAAGGCATTCAAAATCCGCATATATAATAAAAGGTAATAACATTTGATTCGCATAATTTTTAAACACAACTGTTGATCCTTTTTTGGCATGATAACTTTACATTTGTTTAAATTTATACATTCTAATTTATGTTTTTCCAAACGTTCAGAGCTAGAGAAATAATTTAAGCAGCGCTCGCATAAATAAATCGCGTGATGGTGTTTTGTGACTTGCGATCTAACAAGACGCGATAAATGCTTGATTAGACAGTAATGAAATTTAATTCGGGACTTACTACTATTGGTGAAATCGATTTCATCTCGAGTTGTACTGAAATCACCACCTGCGGAGCGTCTGCATACAGCGTTGTCTAAGTCGTCGGCTTCGAAATCTTGTTCACCGTCGTTGGCGTCCTCATCGCTGCTATCGGCTTCTACCTCGTATCGATCCTGTATCATCAGCAGGTTGACATGGTTAGGCTTCACGTTTGATGTAAGATACGTGGGCACCGTGATAAACTTTCCATTCTTCTTCTTTTGGAGCATGTACACATTGATTGAAATATTACTATTTTGACGTTCAAATTTCGGGATTTGAACCAATGTCATAGGCTGGTTGATGCCGTCCAGGTTTAATTTTTCACTATAATGCGGATACGATGTAACACGATTGATGTTTATTTTGTTGAGAGGTGGCCACAGCGCCGCTATTATACACCAAAAGAAGCACCCATTGTCCTTGTTTTGGATGTTAATTACAGCATGTTTGAGTGCTATTTCTCGAGGCAGAGGCAAATAAGAGGATGCATGTAGAACGTCGCCACATTTGTTGATATTGACACCCAAGGATACGATGCGACAAAGTGCCCACCCGGAGTCTTTTTCGTCAAAATTTTCCATTTTTTCATCAGAGATTGCACGACATTTTCAGCAAACCACACGCCAAAACCGCTTTTATTCAGTGTTTCGTTGTCTTCGTTCATCATTAACAAATAATTTTTAGTTGAAAAGTGTTTGACGTCGCGCGTTTCACCACCGTCTATTGAATTCTTAAGAAACTCACCAGATAACACAAAGTTTATTTTTATATTTTGTTTCTTTTTTCGAATTAATCGGATTATCCTCAACCAGATCGCTTCAAGACAGTCAGAAAAAAATGATTCGATGAATTTATGGGTTAAATTCAGAACGATGCTTGTTCTAATTCTACACGAAAAGGCTGACTCTGTATCAAACCAGCGGATTCTGCTAGACCGGTTCTTCTTTGACGGCTTTTTCTTCTTTTTAACTCGCATAATAAAGTTTTATATAGCAGTAAATTCGAAATAAACGTTTGAATAACATATCTTGATGATATTTACCAGAACACTATTCTTTTGCACTTTTGATGCCAAGCGAACGTATTTAGATATTAATTTTAAAAACACATCGATTTTTCTTTCACACTTTTTTTAACCAATAAATTGTAAGAATATTTTATTTTATCGATGACCCCCGTTGTTAAATTATTTAACGACATTTAATGTTAAATTTTTTCTATCAAAATTAATATGCCACATTTATTATGTAACTAAATTGATCTATATTTTATAGTCGCGAGCGAGCTTGAATGGATGGTGCGTGTGTTACTGGTCAAACACAAACTGGAGCTGGTCGACGGTTACACCTGTATTCAGTTTTTTGTACCCACCCTCTTAATGGCTATTGGCTTTTTGTTAAAACTATCAATAACATCGTTGCTAAAATGCGTTACAAGCCTTTTAGGTAGATAGTAGAAGCACTCTTTGATATAGATTATTACGCAGCGTCCATATTTACCTTCAAAAGAACGAATCTTGTCAATTGCATATTCTTTATTCAACTCTAGGTCTTTAATTAAACCCTTTGTATGAAGCTCGCATTTGGCTACTTTATTAATATTATCAACCATCGACAACGCACACGGCGATGATGGAGTCGTGCTTGATGATTCTGACATCGTTGTGGATAATTTAATGCAGACTGAGATTATGCGTCAACCCTTTCGCGTTGATATAGCCTAATTCCCACCACTAAAAAACACTCTTGGCTTTACAGAATTAAACAGCTTTAATATCGAATTATGGCAACCGAGATTTTTCATTTCTGTTCGTATTCTTTCCTTATAAATTGCGATTAATAAATAACTATGCGGGTTTAACCGCTAACAAATCAGAATTTATTAACGAGAAGTTGATTGCTTTTCTAACCAACACTGCCAGTCGTTATTATTTAAACACGATTCTCTAAAATTATTCTTTGAGTTGTTTACGAGCCATTTATTGATATGATACCTCTTCACACACCAAAATTGCGCGATCCACATTAACTGAAACATGTTCATAAAAAGTTGATTTGCTTGAATTATAATTAAGAAAACATTTTTGGTTTGTTAACACAACGTAAATGTGCTTTGAAGATAATAATTTTAAGTTTTACACATAAAATATTTGTATCGGGATAAGTTATAATTTATCAAATTAAAGTCTAGTTGTTATCTATATATTTAAATATCACCCACATTTTCTTCTAATGAATAATAAAATTTAATTAGAATAATTATTGGTTTTAGAATATTTCACAC
Organism: Abscondita cerata; assembly: GCA_030710515.1. NCBI lineage: Eukaryota > Metazoa > Arthropoda > Insecta > Coleoptera > Lampyridae > Abscondita > Abscondita cerata. Next base: position 36,065 of record JALBCR010000055.1, on the reverse strand, counting down.
GACCTTTTGGCCCACCCACGATAGTTTTTTGTTGCATAGCACAAAACACTAAATCAGAGAATAGCCATTTGTTGGGTTGCATCTGTGTCTCGTGTAATTGAATTTTTTGATGATATCGCTAAGAGTCAGTTTAAATATACGAGCTTTTTTATCTACTATACCCAAAGACGATCCGTATAATAATTTACTATTGTGTACAACCAACACGACTGATGCTATCAAAGAATACACATTTTGGTGGTGTATTTTTTCTCAAGCGTCGCATGCAACGGCCAAAGCCACCCATATAGCGATAATTTACACAATCAGCTATTGTGAGCCGCCACCACAGTGAACAATATATCACAGCCATAAATGATTTTTCGAGCCCACCCATGTTTAATCAACCAAGCTAGAGAAGGCTTAAAATTAACTAAAGTTCTAATGGGTAATTAGACTCATGCGTTTTACTTCTGAAATAGTACAAATTATTATATATTTAATTGTCTAGTTAAATCGATTTCAATTAATATTTTTGCTTATGATTTTCGTTTTCTTCAGCTTTTATCTGCAACAGTCATAGCCACCCGTATAATGATAATTTACGACGCGTAATTAAACTCGTTCGTTTACTTCTGAAATAATACAAATTATCGTATATTTAATTGCATGGTTAAATCGATTTCAATTAATATTTTTACTTGTGATTTACGTTTTTCTAAGCCAGGAGCCTCCCCTCTTGCTTGTTTCTTTTCACATTGTCCCATGAACGCAATTCTGTTGCGCGTCAGGGTGTATTCTTTTTCATATTAACCAATAAAAGCGGTTTCGGAGATAATTAGGGTTGGTGGTTTGTCTCATCTTATATCGCATCTCTTTTGGCTTGCATATAAAAGTGAAAATTTTTACGTTTTGAGCTAAAAAAAAAATGCCTCGACGACGTCTGTTAACAACAACGAAGATGTCTGTGTGCGTGGTTGACTCTAGCCACACAGTACCCCACGAGATGATGGATGATCATCTCCGTCGAGTGCACCCCCGGGAGTATGAACATCGGGAGCAAGGTCGCTTGGGAGTTGTTGTATGTATTTTTTACTTTAAGTTTGGTTTATATATATAAAACTCATTACTGTTAAGCAAGTGAATTTTCATTGCATGTTTTTGCTAATAATTTTATAAATAGCCAGATGGTTCGAGTCGGCGACCGTCAACAGCTCGCGAAAGGCTTCGCTCCCGTCTCGCGGCGCGAATTCCAGTGGATGCCCCGACAACACCACCACCACCACCATCATCCCCGGCGGAGGAAGCAAGCGGGGTAGAAATCATATATATTTATTTATGAATAATAATTTTTTAAATAAATTAAAACTAACGTTTTATGATTTATTTCAATCAACTACGTAATTTACAGGTGGTTGTATGTGAGTCGATAAAAAGTGTTTTAAGATTTTGACGGTCTTTGGAAAAAATAAGCGGTTGTTATTTTAAACTAATAAGTGCTTAATTGTGTTTAAACCATTTGTTATTAATATTTCCAAGAAGTGTTGATTAAAAAAACAGCCAGTCTAGGTTCTAACTTGTTTGATTAAACGCGGGTCTACTTAATTAATTAAATCCACCCGTTGCAATCTATGCATTTATAATTAACCAACACCTGCACATCGAGAGAGAGAGAGATAGCTTGGTTAGAAAAGGACATAATTCCCTGTTCCAACTTGTTCGGTAATCTCGAGTGCGGCTTAATTAAACCCACCCGCGACGCGGGGCGGTGTCGACGATTTGTAATTATAGACGGCCATCTTGCATATCATTATCAAATATATCATAATTCTAATCAAAATCACCACCTTAACAACGCTCCACCCCCTACCGGGGGCGGCGAATTATCCAATCATCGCACTCATATCAACAAGTACTCGAAAAGACGACCACACCCACAATTCTAATCAAAAATCGCCGCCTTAACTGCGCTCCACCCCTACCGGGGGCGGCGAATTATCCAATCATAGCACTCATATGAACAAGTACTCGAAAAGATGGCCACCCTCAATGGGCGAGTCCCACTATCAGCCATCTTACTTCATCAAGGGGGCGGCGAAAAGGGTTGCAGCAGTTACACCCCACAAGTACCGAGAGTAATTAAAAATGTAGCAAGTACTGAGAGTAATCGAAAAAGCACTACATATACATCGTTTACACCCCGCAAGCGCACATGCATCGGCCATCTTACTTCATCAAGGGGGCGGTGAAAAGGGTTGCACCAATTACACCCCACAAGTACCGAGAGTAATTAAAAATGTAGCAAGCACCGAGAGTAATTGAAAAAGCACTACATGTACATCGTTTACACCCCGCAAGCGAACATGCATCCGCCATCTTACTTCATCAAGGAGGCGGTGAAAAGGGTTGCACCAATTACACCCCACAAGTACCGAGAGTAATTAAAAAGTAGCAAGCACCGAGAGTAATTGAAAAAGCACTACATGTACATCGTCCACACCCCGCAAGCGCGCGCAATTACACTAAGTACACGCCGTGTACTTGCATGTACAGAGAGTAATTGCAAAATGCACTAGTTATTGCTGCTGAATGCCCCCATTGCTACTACTATTTTTTTTTCTTAATAATTTGGTAAAATAAAAAATCTCCCTCAAAAATCTTTTTTTTTTTTTTTTTTAAAAAATACAAAAAAAAAAAATAAACAATAAAATTTAAAAAAAAAAAAAAAAAAAATAAAAAAAAAAAAAAAAAAAATAAAATAAAAAATTAATTTAAATAAATTTATTTTTTTTTTATTTTTTTTTGCAAAAAAAAAAAAAAAAAAAATAATTTTTTTAATAAATTAAATTTTTTAATTTTTTATTATTTTTTTTTTTAGATAGTATAAATAGTGTAGATTTTATGCATAATTTTAAAGAAAAAACAAAATGTCATTTTTTTTGCAATATCTAGTAGGCAACGCATTTCTTTGGAAAAACAAGAGAAGGTCTGAAGAGGTAAGATAAATACCTCCATATTGTTCCATTTAACCGACCCTGTAACTCTTACCGTTTCCAAAATACCAATGGTGAGCATCGAATTTTGGGACACACTGTATATATATATATATATATATATTAAAAGACGCTTCTAAATTTGCACAACTACGACGGTTCTGATTCATATGTTTTTCGCGATGTTTTATATCGAGAATCGGTGCTAGTATGACATCACACTGATTTATTCTTTTTTTCAAACCTCGCTCGGTCGATTGCATAAAATGCCAGTGTCCTTTACGAGCTTGCTTATGTTCCAATGACATGTGAGCATGTTCGATAGTTACAATTGTAGAAAATCGCACTTTTTTTTTATCCATAACACCACATAATTCCTTACTATATATCTGACCCATTTTACTCACGAGCATATGATAACAAACTAAACAGATTCTTGTAGCTCTTAAGGTAATATAAACTCGTCGAAACCCTTTCGATAACGTCCTCCGTTTATATCAACAGCGTCTTTGTTAATCATTAGAAAACCATGCGGCGTAGACCAGCACTCACCACACATTTCTTTAAAAACCTGCATGCTAATTGTAGGGCTAACGTGATCATCGTACACGTGTTTCAGATTCATCTCATCCTGCTGGAAAAGGATAACAACATTTGCGTTATCTCGAATCAGTTGTTTGGGTATCCTGCTATACGTTTGCCCCAAATAAAAAACAATCTATCGAGTTATGACGCCCCATGCTGAAGTATGCCCTAATATTATCCTGCTTCTTTAGCGCGATATCGTCAAAAATAAATACAGAGTCAGGTTTTGCGTCGTTAGGAGGCATAATATTTTCATTATCACTGAACGTATAATAACCTATTTCAGGCATCGCAGTTAAAATCTCATACAACAGCTTGTATTTATCTTGGTTTAGCGATTTGGAGTAGACGTAAACGTTTTTAAATTTCAGACCGTTTGCTTCAGTTAAAAGACTGAACATTGCATTAGTTTTTCCCGAATTTGATGGTCCCACGATGATTGCTCTTACTGTATTCGGTAGTAAGACACCATGTTTACTCGGTTTGTCGCCGCTATTGCATAACATCATTAATTCATTATTATGCACTGGTAATCTATACTTTTGAGTCACAATTTTCATTTTTCTCAATTCGACCTTATCGACTGGGTTATTTAAATCATACTAAAAGATATTTTAGAAGTACATGCACTTTATTTATTTATCAAAAAATTACATCGTGTGTATATGAATATTTTTGTCTTCTTTTCGTTTTCTCTAGCATATCGATCATATTACATCCTTTTGACTTCGCCAGTTATCGGGTTGTATTGGATAAGGGCATCGTGGATTATTAGACAGTATGCGCCCATATTGTTTTCAAAGTTTGCTGCGGATTCTAATTCAGTTTAACGTCCACGGTAGAATTCTTCAAGTTCTCATTCTGGTTGGCACAGTCGATTATAAAGACAAGGCAATTTTTAAATTGTTGATAGTCGAATGTGGGAATGGAGATTGTTGATGTGACATTCGAACCGGCGCACCCTCCGACAATATTGCATTCATTTCGATCGTAATAGTCTCGTTGAAAGTTAATGTAATTCCTATACGCCAATGCATACTTGTTTGTGCCAAAATCCAAATTCATGGATTCATACGGATATCTCTCAGAATTAAGATGTAATCTAATATCTGTAATATTGCCACTGTCAAAAACGCTCGCCTTACCATTTTTTGAACGTCTCCTTTAGTTTTCTGAAAAGCCACAATAACCCATCGGAGTTTCTCTAATTGTGAAGACGTCTTTATCGGCCATGTATCAGTTTTAACCTGCTTTAAAGCGGGTATTCGTATAATTCCCATTGACGAAACGGCATGGTGATTACAGGGTTTCTATTAATCTTCTCGAACAGTTTCAGCTTTGCTCTATCGCTGAGCGTTAAGTGCGGCACTTTCCATTGAATTTGGAAAGCGTTATGGACGCATCAGCCTCCCCATAATAACAATCCAAATCAGTTCTCGATCTGATCAAAACAAGCTCCTGCTTCATATTCACGATAACCTGTCTATAATGTTCGGCAAATCCGAATATGTGCTTCAGAGGCAGGCAAACCCCGAATTTTTGGCCAAATCAGCATCGTTTGCGCTGAATTGCACTTGTAGAGGTTCACATTCAATGGAGACCATCCAATGTGGCCAGCGCTTTCTTGTCTGCGGCGCCATACGATGCATAGCCCTTCATTGCCGACCCGATACCCGGATTTCTGCTAACGTCCACGCGATGTCCGCCCAATTCATAACGAATCTCTCAAACAAGAAACAGGCAAAATTGTTTGTTAAATCACACGTTTTTGCGACGTCTGCTTGCCTTCGCGTAATATAACCCTCGATGTATAGAAAACTATCGTGGGTGGCCGTAATCAAATCCTGGCTTTGAATTGCGATTCTGATTTCGTCTGATGGTTCATAACTATTGGATCCATAAGGCAAGTACGTGTGAATATCAGATCTAACGATTGAATCGTCGAAATGAGCATCGTCAAAAATATTTAATTGTTCGCTCATCTTTTTTCCTTTTTCTGTTATTGTTTCGCTTTAACACCGATTGATTTTAAGAAAAGTTTTTCTCTTACAGTCAAGTGATTGTTGACGCTCTTATTTTTCTTCTTCTTCTTACTCGATAATGCACGAAATATCTGTGATGATGTGTTGTTGTTGGCTTGTTTATTAATGGATCCTCCTGCGAATGATTTGTTTTTTATAGAAATCGGTGTTTTTTTATTACCGCCGCAGATCTGGCCGCCACAGTTTACAACAGAAAAAGTGTTTTTACTAAATTTTAACCCCATAATTCTTTCTTCAATTCCAATCTCACAGTGAAAGGCTCGTCGCCGCCAAAATCTATCGGTTCACCTTTTGATTGACTAATCTGATGCTAATATTGCTTATAATGCGGGTGTTTAGCTCCAAATATTGGGTATTGTTCGGTATTTTATCCAAACGATATCCTGGTGGTACTGAAATGTCCACTTCGTACAAGGTCTTTGCAATTCTCCCGTTTCTGTACGCTCCTTTTATAATATTACACTCGACGTGTATGTTGGTGTGTTTTATTATTTGAATATCCAAGGTAGATTTATGGCTAATATTATGGCTGAGTATTTTGGGCTCGAAACCAAGCATACGACCGATATTTCCCGGTTGTGTAAAGTCAATCGCATAAACACTCTGAAGTTCGCATTTCAGAGTATTATTGTTTGCCCGCAGTTTAAATATAGAGGAGTCGTCCAATCCCCCCTCTTCTTTGCTTAATTTTTTTTTTGTACGATAATCAGCAACCAGTTGTTTTGTTAAATAATTGTTATAGTATATTCCATTTAATTTTTCCGCTTTTGGATTATCTAGTAAAAGCAATAACCCAGCGGGCAGTGTACATAAACAGATAAAAACTGAGGTTAGACAGAGACATGCAAATTGCTTTTCCTGTTAATAAGAAAGAGATAAATTTACTTACAAATTCTAAACCTATTGTATTTATTCTCACTCTCTCTGTCACGTCTAACGTTCAATATATTTATCTTTCTCTGCATCGAGAGCGCTTTAAACCCAATCTGCAGTTCTCAAACATCTAAATTAGAATATTATTACAAATCTTTTTTAAAATAAATTATATTCAAAAATCGTCAAAAAGGTCCGATTTGAATTGAATTAAATATTGCATTCCAATAAATGAGTACTATTTTATTAATTACCTACACTTCTAGTTTTATTTAAGTGTACCTAATTACTTGCAATTTATATTAATATGGAATTCAAAAAGTCAGGAAATTATAATTGATTTTTAATTATACAGTTTCTATTTCCACTTTCTGTTTATTAAATTTATAAATACTTTTTATTTTTTTATTTGTTTAAGATAAAGGGAAGGTGTTTTTTTTAAGTAAAAGTTTAAGGGCTTTTAGCCGGAAAAACAAAACCATTCATAAAAGAAATAAGTCGTTCTCTAAACAACCAAACAAACAACTTCAGGGGTTTTATATTTAAAAAATAATTGTTCCGTACAATTTATAAATCATTTTTACGGTTGTGTCATAATACAAACCTATATAAAAAAACCTCAAAAAGTTGGAGTCAGAAAAAAAAAGAAAAAAAAAAAAAAAATTTCTGGATATTTCGGAACATTTGGTTAAAGTACGGTAACCAAGTTGTAAAAGTGATTCGTGTTCATGCATAATATGGCGCCACATTTAAGTATACAAACACAACAAATAATTTTAAAAGTGTACGAATATTTCATAAGAGAAAAACAGAATGGCGGTCCTTTATTGGATATAAAAACGTTCAAGAAAGGGTAGCGACTGCCACCGGAATCACAACGCGAACTTTACGTAATATCACCAGTAGAGCAAAAAACGACAATTTGGAGAAAGAAACGAGAGTTAAGTTAAAAACAAGAACAAGTGATTTGGACAACGCTGTAAAGCAAAATGTAAGGCAAACCATTTATGAAATGTACGAACTAAAGAAAATATAACCTTGGAAACCCTTAAAACAACGTTGGCCGAAAAATACATTTTACATGTTTCAAAAACGTCATTGCATAGATTGGTAAGAGATTTGGGATTTCGTTTTAAAAAAACTGACAACAGGCGTGTTTTATGCGAGAAAGAGAATGTACTATTTAAAAAGTCCGGTTTTTGAGGAAATATATGGAAAATTTGAATTCGGCGTGTCCTAAGCCTACGATTTTTTTAGACGAGACTTGGATTTTTGGAAGAGGATCCATTAAACGTTCGTGGCAGGACAATTCTACTAAAAGTGTCAAAAATTGGGAAACGAAGGCAAACGTTTCATAATATTACATGCTGGCGGAAAAGAAGGCTTCATCGACGGTTGCGATCTAATTATACATGAATCATGAAAATTTCGAAAAATGGTTGGAAGATATGTTGATGGCGTTAGAAGAACCTTCCATGATTGTTTTGGATAACGCTTCATACCATTCCCGAGTTACTGAGAAACAGCCTGCATCATCATGGAAAAAAAAGGAAATAATGGAATCGTTAACAACAAAAATATAATATTTCATCCACAAGAAACTAAGTTAGAACTGTTATATTTATGTAAGCAACAAGTTACCTCTAAAGAATTTGTTATTGACAACTTAGCGTTAAGTTATGGACACGAAGTTCTTAGATTGCCCCCTATCACTGTCAGTACAACCCTATAGAGATGGTTTGGGGTATAGCAAAAACTTACTACGATAACCATATAGGCAGAGATGGCTACGGAGACGTCCAGGTTATCAACATGTGGAACGAAGCCCTCCGCACTGTTTCCAATGAAGTGTGGAAAAAGAGTGTAGATCATACTGAAAGGTTGATTAAAGCAGATTTAGAAAAACAATATGTGTTTGACGTACAACCTTTAATAATACGTGTAAGTAACTCTGACTCCGACTCTGACAGCAGTAACAGTGATGGTGATATATAAACCTAATAATTTTTCATTTTAAATTTACTTATTTATTTCTCATTTATTGAATTTGCTTTAGTACGTAATGTAATATTTATTTAAATTCAATTTCAATGGAAACTGTTGATATTATTGTAAGTACCTACACAATAATGCCATTGGACATTTCTAATGATTTTTTAAATATAATTTATTTTAAAAAGACGTGTAATTAATTTAATTCTTAACCTTAAGTCACACTAACTAAACAACCCAACTTATGATTGAGATGTTTGAGAACTGCAGATTGGGTTTAAAGCGCTCTCGATGCAGAGAAAGATAAATATATTGAACGTTAGACGTGACAGAGAGAGTGAGAATAAATACAATAGGTTTAGAATTTGTAAGTAAATTTATCTCTTTCTTATTAACAGGAAAAGCAATTTGCATGTCTCTGTCTAACCTCAGTTTTTATCTGTTTATGTACACCGCCCGCTGGGTTATTGCTTTTACTAGATAATCCAAAAGCGGAAAAATTAAATGGAATATACTATAAGTTCATCTATTTCGTATGATCCATGCGGGATATGAAGGACTTTAGCAGATTTTTTAGCAGTATCATTATCTATACTATAGTATAATTTATCGTTGCCGTCGTTAATATTTCGAATAGAATTACACCCAAAAAATCCGACCAGACCGACACATGATTGTATTTTTCGTCTAATTCAATCGGTGGATAAAAATCGTGCGAAGCTGCATTACCAACACCTTCCAAACTGAATGTTATCGACATTGTAACTGATTAATGATACATGTGTATAGATATTTTATTTATTTATACAAAAATTTGTATACATTTACGAATGTAGAAATTTAAGACATAAATACCCACAAATTACACTATTAAACTCCTGGTCCTTTTTGTAGTTGTAGTAGATCTCGCATCCCCGAAAGTACTTGATTAATTCAGATGGTGGTTTTACATTGCCGAAGCTGTCATAATACCATACTCTCGATCCTCGTTTCTTATAACACACCCAATGCGTTCCTGCTCCTCGAAAGCTATCCAGGTTTACAATTGCTGATTAGTTCACAGCAGGCCTGTCTTTTGGTAAATTATCGCGCATAAATACATCTCTAAAGTATGGCACATTTCTAGCTAACTTTCGCAAATCGATATCGGTTAACGCTCTTTCGGGAAGCTTATTAGTTTTTTGAACCGCGATAGGGCTTCAGATATAGCGCAGAACCGGTCTTTGCGTATGGTTTTAGATATAATGCAGAGCCGCGTTTTCCGTATGCCTTCAAGTATATACTGCTGCCTTTCTTCCCCAGGGCTATAGCTTCCATCGTGCGGTTATGTCGAGTAGCTTCTTCAGCACGCTGCTTTGCGTTTTTAGCATCGTTAACCGCTCTAGCTATTCCAGCGGCACCACCAGCAAGCGCTCCAGTTGCAGAAAGCCCGGCAAATAGAGGTATTAGAAATGGTAATATTCCACCACTTTTAGGGATTGGAATGATACGCGGCATTACTATGTTTCGTTTTCCACCAAAATGTCGAACAGCCAGCTTCGCTTGATCGTAGGCCTTTTTAATCATTGAGATAGGGTTACCACCTCCGCCGCCGTTTACATAATTAGTTTTCGTATTATTCTTAATCATACGGCGAACTTTGTTGAACGATGCTCTCACTCTTCGTTTCTTTATTTTTCGCTTCATGGTTCTAGTTTTTGATTTATTCAAACCCATTCCTAATGACCGCTTAGCACGCATAGCCGCACTAACTGCTAGAGCAGCTGTTCTTTCACCCAAGCTTGCGTCTTTTGACTTGAATCGCTCCCAAGCTTTTTGTTGGAGCAAATGATCAGCCCGATGTCTCGCAGCTAAATCGTTAGGGCTGGTATTGTAGCTGATATCGTGTGCTTTGCAGTGCGAATCTAGAGCGTTAATACCAGCATCGCCCCTGGCCAACCGTTTTTGTAGCTTTGTGCCCGGTCCACAATACTGATACCCAGGCAGGTGTAATTCTACAGGAAGTTTGTTAATTAGACTGTTTATAACACCAGTTCCTTGTTTGCACTTCATTTTTTACCCTTCTTTGATGCCAGCATGACGCCTTTTGCCTGACAATTAGCATGCAAATATATTTATACAGACATCATAGAATATTTTTTCACCTTGCAGGCTTGATTAAAAAAATTATTTACTCGACAAATATGCATATATTTAAAAAAAATACATGAAAAGAAAATACATAAAAAAGCATCATCGATGCTTGGTTTCTAGCGCATATTTTCCGCTACACACGACATTATAAAACTAGGTCGGCGATATAAAACTTCCATTAAACATAATACATTGTGCGAATTAATATTACATTCAATATTTAACAGTTTTCATACGCGTCATAAACACTCCAGCCATCATCATCGTAGTTGGATTGATCCAATGTTTTCTTCTTTCCCTGCTCGATTGCAACACGCTTGATTACATGGTTGTAGAACGCTTCCAGGTTGTGCGATTGCATTAACTCCAACCGATAATTAATTATTTCTCTCAAACCAAACATGCAATCCACATCCCACTTGTTTAGAACGCAATTTTTATAATCACGGGTTAAAGTGATAGTAGAAGGGGGATACTGCGGACTTTGGACCCTAATTAGTAAAAGTGAACGGCAGCTAGCCTAATTAGGCTAACAGCCTCTCACCTACCTCTCACCTCATCAGGCAGTTCCCTAATTAGGCCTCTCACCTCATTAGGCTGTTGTTGTCAACAGGCTGTTGACGCAGGCATTCTATTTAATTACTTGTTTTTGTTTGAAGACGTCAATGGAAAATACGGCCTCTCACCTCATTAGGCTGTTGTTGTTGAAGTTGATTTCCATCATGGCGGATGTTTTGGCGGTCGATTTGAATTTCCAACATGGCGTCCCATCATGGCGTCCTAAAGTTTTTTTATGAATTTAAAAACTTGGTTGAGATTCGAACTTGCAACCATTGCATTACCGAGCTAAGGCTTTAACCATTAGGCTACGGCGACAATTGAAAGATGGAGTTTGAAGTTTGTATATAGCTGTAAAGGTTGATTAAGATGAATTAATGATGGTGTAAAATGTAGGATAAGACCTGTTGATTAAAAAGTTGAATAAGGATAAAACATTTAATAAACAAGATGAAAAAGGATAAAAACATATATTTATCACTCTCATTCATTATAAACTAATTCACAAACAAAAATAACACTCACGTAGCGCCATTTTGTATGATTAAACATTTAATAAACAAGATGAAAAAGGATAAAAACATATATTTATCACTCTCATTCATTATAAACTAATTCACAAACAAAATAACACTCACGTAGCGCCATTTTGTATGACGTATGATTTAATAAACAAGATGAAAAAGGATAAAAAACATATATTTATCACTCTCATTCATTATAAACTAGTTCACAAACAAAAATAGCAATTACGTACCGCCATTTTGTATGACGTATGATTTAATAAACAAGATGAAAAAGGATAAAAAAAACATATATTTATCACTCTCATACTTTTATAAACTAGAAAACAAACACGAAAAAACAATTACCTAAATCGATTCAATATGGCTGTCAAACCAACATTTTTCTTTATTAATTACATTAACCATGGCTTTAACAAGTACTTTTAAATTTATGGCTGATTAAAAAAATTTTAACATACTGAGGTTCGAACCATTAACGATTGATACACAAACTTTTGTAAACAGATGACACCATTTTGACATGATGACTTATGATTTTAAAAACATACCTGTTCAACATGTTAATTACATTAACCATGGCTTTAACAACTAGTTTTGAATTTACATTTGATTAAAAAAACTTTAACATACCGAGGTTCGAACCATTAACGTTTGATACACCACTACGTATTTAACAACTAGTTTTTTAACTTTACATTTGATTAAAAAAAACTTTTAACACTTCAGGGTTCGAACCATTAACGTTTGATACACCACCACATATTTAACAAGTAGTTTAAAAAAAAAAAACTTTAACATACCGAGGTTCGAACCATTAACGTTTGATACACCACTACGTATTTAACAACTAGTTTTTAATTTACATTTGATTAAAAATACTTTAACATACTTAGGTTCGAACCATTAACGTTTAAACCAGCACTACGTATTTAACAAGTAGTTTTTAAAAAAACTTTAACATACCGAGGTTCGAACCATTAACGTTTGATACACGTATGTGTTAAGGAAAATAAAAAACAACAAGGAGGATAAAATTTTATTTGCATCTCTGTTACACAACACATTTACAAGTACCAATAACATATATTTTTAATTGGAAGAATAAAGAAAGCAGGAAACAAATTTTATTTCTCTCTCTGTTTCACACACAGTATAAAATTATTTTACAAAATATGAAACATTACAACTTCAGAGTTCGATCTATGAATGGCACACCTCATCTAGCATTCGTTTACCAGTTTGAGAACCATTTTACGATGTCACCAAAAATTTTCTTTCTGCAAACGTGGAGTTATTCCTCTCCACCATCTGTAATTTGAAATAAAAAATAAACCACAAACATTAAAAAAGTATTAACAAGAATAATAACAGCAGCAAAAACAAAAGTTTTTTAAAAGATGAAGAAACACAATTTTAAAATTAAAAAAATGTATACTTACCAAGATCTTAAAGTCGTATCTGGTTACTACCAAATACAGGGTCCGGCAAAAAAACCTCCCTGATTTCAATAGGCATTTGCAAAAGAATAAGAACACATATAGAACAATTAGTTATATTTGTGAATAGCCTATATGATGCCATTTTACATCACTTAGTACACTTTACTTGGTTTTGAAAATTATGTCTGATAAATGATGTCCCCAATGTTAAGACATTCACGAAGTCTTTCCCTGAAGTTGTCCATAGTTCTTCGTGTAACTTCCCTTGAATGGCTGCCACTTCCTGCCTAATGGCATCTTTTAGTTCTTGCAGAGTTCTGGGACGATGTTTGTACACTTCAGCCTTTAGGTACCCCCACAGAAAGAAATCACAAGGTGATAAGTCGGGTGACCTTGGGGGCCAGGAAATGTCTCCTCTTAAAGAAACAAGACGTCCAGGAAACAACTCTCTTAACATTTCCATGGACCGCCGAGCAGTGTGAGCTGTGGCTCCGTCCTGTTGGAACCAAACTTCTTCTTCCTGATGGTCTAAAACAAACTGGTTTATCTTGGGTCGGAGAAATGTCTCTATCATGTGACAATAGCGATCGGTATTGACCGTTACTGTTTGTCCATCTTCTTCAAAAAGTACGGTCCCCACACACCAAATTCCGCAACTGCGCACCAAACTGTGACTTTTTGGGCTGTGTAGTGGTTGTTGGTGCAGTTCCCTAAGATTTTCTGTAGCCCAGTAGCGTGAATTCTGTTTGTTAACAGTTCCACATAAGTGGAAGTGGGCTTCATCAGAAGAAATGAAGACAGCATCTGGGGGAATGTTTTGCAAAATGTCATCACATGCAGCCGTGCGAGTTGCATAATCTTCTTCAGACAACCTTTGTGCAACCATTATTTTGTAGGGATGCAGATGAAGTTCTTTATGCAGAATTCTCCTTACACTCCTTTCTGACAATCCCAGGGCAGCTGCATGTTTAACCGCTGAACGCTTTGGAGACTGTTGGATGGATGTTCTCACTCGCGCCACATTCTCCGGTGTTATTGCAGTACGAGGTCGGCCAGTTGGTTTTCTTTTAACTGCTGACCCTGTTTGTCTAAAGTTTGACACCCACAGTCTAATCGTTTTCGCATCAGGAACACTATCACGTCGGCCAAGTTCGAATCGAATCCGAAACGCTCGTTGAGTAGAAATCACAGAACCGCCATTTTTTATAAACTCCTCCACAACAAACGACCGATGCTCACCGAGCCAAGCCATGGCGAACACTGAAAATGGCACGTGCGCCGCTACGGAACAATACCCCTCCCGATCTCTACCCCACTACAACTCACGCGGTGACCTACTCAAACCGGGGAGGTTTTTTTGCGGAACCCTGTACATACCACCACCTTGTATTTTATACCCGAAAATTCGAAAATAACATCGTTAATTGTGTTTTCTACATTAAAAAGTGAAAGATCAACCTTCAAAAATTTCCTGCTAATTAGGTTTGTTATATTGCTGTTATAAAGAAACGTTTTTGACAAACTTTTGTTAACAATACATATCAATTAATTAAAATGTAAAAGTAAGATGATCTTATATCAAGAATGAGATTTTTGAAATCAAAATACCGAAAATCTATCATACACGAAAAACATTTAATGTTCTCATTTCAATGTCAACAAAAACTTGATTGGATTCAAGGTAATTAGTTGAAAAACAATTTCTATTCTTAATATGCTTTTAGAGAGGTCGTATTTTTCATTGACGTCTTCAAAAACAAAAAAACAATTAATTAAAAATTTCCAAATCTATTAATATGTTTTTCCCAAACTGGTGACGTCTGTCAAGAATTATATAAAAACGGTGTATTAGTATTTTTTTAATTCATTCCTAGTGATTTCTTTAAACCGGAATAAAATCTCTCATCATCATGTCGGTGAAAAGTTTATTACGTCTTTATGAGCGCGGTATGCTTAATGACTTCGGGCTTCTAGAAGTGTATAGTGATATCTGCGAGAGAGTTTGTTTATATGATGAAATGATAGATTTAGAAGACGTGGAGCTCTTCGAACGTTTAATTAAAAACGTGTGCGACATTAAGGTATGTTATTTTTTGTATAATTTTTAAAATTACTTTTCACATATGGATTACAGGCCGGTTTTAATACAGCGGAAATCTCGCCAAATTCAACCGTTGTTTTGAATCCAATGTCAGGAGCCGAAACTAACACGCTCGAAGTAAGTTTTTGATTTTATTTTTACAAATATTTTCTAATACGTGTTTACGACAGATTGATACTACTGCAATAACATCAACTTCAAATTATAATGTAAGTTCTTGCATTTTTTATTTTTTAAATTACGTTGTATGTTTTACAGTTCATCAACGATTTCATTAAAAACGCCCTCAACATATTTACCCGACTTATTTCATGCTAACCCTTCATTTTCACCTAACACGTTATCACCCCATCCCGCGCAATCATTACCACCTCAAACGTCTCAAACAATGCAGAACTCGAGCACCAGGAGTTGTAATGTAAGTTTTTAATTTTTATTATTAAGAATATGCTTTAAGATACATTTTGTTGCAGATGGCCGGAGGAGCCAGCATTACTAACACTGCAAAGTTTAAGTTTTTCACCCTAATTGGCGAGGGTGAAAAAGAAATAAAAAAATTTAGAACCATGGGTAGGACCATGGTTTTTAAATTTAATGATATGGACACCATCCAAAACCCTAGGATATGGCTCGAGGTAATTTTATTTAACAGATTTAATTTCAAATGTATTTACATTTTTCTGTTTTTAGAACGCTTTTAACGAAATGCTAAACCACATCTTAGCTGGCGCCGATCCTTCTGATCGTATTGGACTCGTTCTTAGAAACGATAACTTCTCCGAGAAACCGGTGGGCATCTCCTTCAGACGTAGAGATCAGCTCGATTCCAAAGTGGTTATGACAACCTAGGAAAAAATTCTACAAAGTAACGCAAATTTCTTCACCGCTGATGCTCTACGTCTGCATGTCGACCGCGTTTCTCTACCTAGAGGAATGGGTCACAACAGAATGACGGGCGTCAGCTACGAGGAGTTTTGCCGGCGCAAGACAGGGTTCCTCGTCATCAAAAACCAGGACAACCTGTGTTTGGCAAGAGCGCTCGTGGCTGCGATGGTATGGGTGGAAAATGACATAAGCATCACATCTCTATTACAACCTAACTCCCCGGTGATGCTATCGAAGGTGATGGAGCTATGCACAGCTGCAGGTGTAGATTTAACCAACGGCGGCGATCGAGGCCATATACAACAATTCCAGGACTATTTGGTAAAGTACACTATTGTAGTTTATAACCACAGATTGGGGAAAACTGTTTATTGTGAGGGTCCTCGTAGTGCAGACAGGGTGGTTTTAAACTTGATTTTGGAAGAAAACCATTATAACGTAATCACAAACTTTTGTACCACTTTTAGTACGGCTTACTTTTGCGAGCTTTGCCGAGCACGTACAAATAATAAAATTAAACATAAGGGGTGTAAAGTACATTTGTCCGGCATGTCACACTTCTCCTCCATGTAACCTAAATCTTGAAAGTATACCGTGCAATTCTTGTCATCGCGATTTCCGCGGACCCGAATGTTTTGTTGAACATGAAAAAAATTTGTGCAAGATTTTCAAACGATGCAAATCCTGTCTTAATAGTGTTTGGGTAGAAAAAGCCGCCCACAAATGCGGATACCGGTATTGCACTCACTGTAAAAGTGAAAAACCGGTCCGTCATTTATGTTTCATGGCTCAAAATCCAGTCAATAAGAAAAAACTTGATCAAAATTTCGTTTTCGTTTTCTATGATTTTGAATGTCGGCAGGATACTTCTGTAGATGATGTTCCGAATATGTTTATGCATATCCCCACCTTATGTGTGGCACAGCAAGTGTGCAAATCTCGCATTGACGTCGAAGACATTAATCAAGACTGCGCAATCTGTGGAAAACTCGAACACATTTTTAAAAAACAATCCTGTCGGCGATTTTCTAAATTACGTTTCGACATTAACCCGGCATTTGTCGCTACTTAAAGTATAACATGGTTTGTCGCGCGTGAGCATTTTGACCACGCACTAATTTACGGCAGTGGCGTTGAGTGAGATATTCGGTACCGAAGCTTCGTTATCGTAAGTTATAATTAACTGCTTTGTGGTACGATTACTTGTTCTTTCTGCAAAAATAGTTAATTATTTCAGGAACAAGAAGTGTTAAGAAACTAACCGAAAATGTGATATAAATGAGTAAACTCTGTAAATTTTGTCATTGACGCATGATAATTTATTTTGAACATCCTAATTGAAAATCTTATTGCAGCATCAATAAATAAGACTACAATTTTTAATGTACTTTTTATTCAAAATATTAAGTATGAGGGTTATAGCATTTTGTATGAAAACAAAAAATTTAGTTCTATAAGTTTGTATTACAAAATAAAAAATTCTTCCTTTGGCAAAAAAATAGTTATTATAATGGCGAAGAATCCGACGGATATAAGCATTCCTGGCACAAAAAGTTAGCATGTTCATTGCAAAGATATTTATTACACCTACAGCAGGTTTTTAGTTTTTCGATTTTTTCGCCTAGGGCAAATCTCACATCTACCGGCGGCACTCGTACTGGGTGTCGGCTCTTCTTCTGTAATTCCAGCAAGTTTTCGAATTGATGTCTTCAAGTCACTTGACAAATTTTGTATCGACAACCGTGATATAACGAAAGGCTTCATAAGAACTACTGCTAGTTGTTTTAGATAAACTCGACGATCAAGTTTATCATTTGTGTTGGAAAAATATATAATTTGGGAATTTATGCCACCGATATTCAATAATAAAAAAATATTGTAAGGGGCCACCTGCAGGTAATTCGTGAAGTGGAATATAGCGAGACCATTTCATCAACAACATCGACACCGCCTTTGGTTTTATTATAAAAACTTATAATTTCTGGTTTATGTTTGTCGAGTGTCGCTAAATCAATGTTATCGTCGGAGTGTAAAGTTGAATACAGAATTACATTTTTACCTTTTTAGGTGTATATGAAACTAGCACACCGGTTTTCGAAAATGCAAATATACTGCTGCACGTTGGTCTTCCTTTTGTATTAACAAATAGAGGGGAATCTCTTTCTTATTTTTCCTGATAGTTCCTACCATTGTTGTATTTTTTCCAATAATTTCTTCGCTAACGGAATGGATGTGAAATAATTGTCCATTGTAATATTTCTGCCACTGTTCAGAAAAGGGGACGACAATCTCAACACTACACTTTCTGCTTTATTTTCAAGGTTGTTTACCTGGATAAATTTCCATTTTCAACGTATAGAATATATTGGCATCAACTAAAGCATAGATCTTGATTCCGTACTTTGTCGGTTTGTTAGTAATGTATTGTCGGAACTTGCACCTTCCCGAAAAGCAGGTAGCATTTCATCCATTGTCAGATATTCGGACGGTTCATAATACTCGGTGCATCTGTTTACAAATTCGTCAAATACCTGCCTAATAGGCGCCAGATTGTCTTTAGCCTTTCTTTCAATTCTTGTTTCTGCATCGTCAAATCGAAGTGCTTCTAACAATACATAAAATCGGCGACTAGACATTACCGCCCGAAAACACTCAGGCGTTGTTCCATCATTCATCCAAAGCTCTTGGACGTTGAGGTGATTAGCTTTTTTTTATTCCTGCCATATATAACAGGCCAATGAGAGCAGACAACTCTTCGGGCGTTGTATTAGGACAGTCTCGCACGAGAATATTTTTCACGCATTTTTCCTAAATAGGCATTAGTGTGATTTACAATGCTTAGTAACACATTATCAGGGAAAAATAACTTCCATGCGTCAACGATACTTTTGCATTGGTTGCCATTGCCTTTAAACCGGCTTTCTTTGTAACTATATTTCGCTTTTGTGTCCGTATGTTAGGGCGAGGTGGATGCATCGACCAAAAAGTTGACTTATCTTTACCGATATATCCTAGGCGCCTAGTGCACATTTCTATGTCCTCAGATTGTAAGCTAAAATCTGATTGTTCCGAATCTGTCAAATGTTCGCTGTGTTCGGAAGGAGCGTTTGATTCACAACTGTCGAGTCTTTGCTCTGGATTGGAATCACCAAGATCTATTGAGGCCGCTCGAGATGCCAAGGAACACTAACCACTAAAAGAATACAAAAAAATTATCTCCAAAAATCAAAACTGCAAATCATTATAGAAAATCAAGATAAGAAGCAACGGTAATAGAACGCCAATGTAGTAAACCCTTCTTAGAAACATGAAATTGTTCACATATTTGGTGATAATGTATAATTCATACCTTCTGGACTCTCCTGTAATTGGTGCAAAGCCAATTGCACTATCTTTTGTCCTCGGCTCATTATTTAATTTTAGACAAACGCGGATTGTCGCTTAATGAGCAAAATGACCACACTTGTCGCAGCACGTTCACAACAGGATTTTAAAATGTAACTGATCACTCTTTTTAAATTCTAACCGCTACATCTCGAACAGCATGGTTGCAAAGTCAGCTAGATGGAGGGGTAGGGATAACTTATTCTGTGATGCCATGTTGTGCACTTTTATTTAAGAATGTGAGCAAATGACCATATAGCGACAAACGCCGGGTTAAGAAAAAAAATGTAAAGGGGACATAGTGGCATTGGCGCATAATATGAAAGGGTACGATGGCGCGTTCATATTAAAAGCTTTGTTTGAAAACGCGAATGGGTGGAACCCTAAAATCATTACGACTGGTACTAAAATAATGTCAATTAATTGTGATAGCGGTATTAAATTTATCGATTCTCTCAATTATATGCCGATGCCATTATCTAAGTTACCCAAAACATTTAATTTTTCAGGCTCAAAAGGCTACTTTCCTCACTTTTTTAACACTTTGGCAAATCAAAATTATATCGGCCCATTACCACCCACACATTATTATGGCTGTGATGAAATGTCTTCTTCCGTTAGAAGCGATTTTTTGAAGTGGCACGAAAACCAGGTGAGCCTCGACGTTGTTTTTGATTTTCAATCAGAAATTGTGAAATATTGCGTTGAAGACGTTAATATTTTACGAAAGGCTTGCTTGGAGTTCTGGTCACGCTTCACTACTTCTAACGGAGTAGATCCATTTAGGGAATCTTGCACAATCGCGGGCTCGTGCAACGCCGTGTTTAGACGGAATTATCTAAAGAAAATTCCATCGGTTTAATACCTCCCAACGGATATAGAATGGCTGATCAGCAATCCACCATTGCAATCAAGTGGTTGCTTTGGTTGGAAAAATCTTTGGCAATTCAAATTCAACACGCCGGAAATTCTCACGAAGTAAGATTGAAGGAGGGTATCTTAGTTGACGGTTTTGCGCGGCTACAACTACAGTGTATCAGTTTCACGGCTGCTATTTTCACGGTTGCGAGATCTGTTTCCCGATCAAACAGCTGAACTTGGCGGTAATAAAACTGATACAATGGGTATTAGACGTGAAAACAGAAGCTACAAGTGCCCGCATCCGTTCCTTCGGTTACAACTTGGTGGAAATGAAGGAGTGTAATTTCAAAAACTTTTTAAAAACAAATATTGAGGCTTCAAAATTTACAACTGATCACGCCATAATTCGTAACATACCTTTACATCCTCGTGATAGCTTTTCGGTGGTCGTACGAATGCCATTAAATTACATTATAAGGCCGATGAAGATGAGCAAATAAGATACCTGGATGTTTGTTCTCTGTACCCGTTTGTGAATAAGTACGGAAATATCCTGTAGGGCATCCGCAAATTCACATCGGGGACGAGACATGCCGCCAGTTATCTTTAGATTCGGTGGAAGGTATTGTCAAATGTGTTGTTTTACCACCTTCAAACTTATATCATCCGGTCTTACCTTGTAAAATGCATGGTAAACTTTTGTTCATCCTCTGCAGGTTGTGTGAGAGTCTATGTTTAACGGTGACTGTAACCATACGGATGATGAGCGTAAGTTTACTGGTACATGGGTAGCGGACGAACTTCGAGAAGCGCTATCACAAGGATATAAAGTTTTAGAAATTTTAGAAGTTTGGGAGTACGAGATTGCACAGTATAACCAGGGTTCTAGGTCTGGAGGTTTATTTTCAACTTATGTTGATAACTTTTTAAAAGCTGAAACAAGAAAGTTCGGGATGGCCTTCATGGTGTACGGATGACCAATCGAGGGATCGGTACATATCTGAATATCTCGAGAGAGAGGGAGTTGCATTGATACAACCAACATAGATGTAAATCCGGGTATGCGGTACATTGCCAAATTATGCTTAAACAGCTTTTGGGGTAAGTTTGCCCAACGGGAAAATCTAATGCAAACCTCCATACAAGATCCGTATGATCTATTTAAGATGTTGACCGATCCTTCTGTGGAAGCCCAGTCTCTTACTTCTGTTAATGATGACACCCTAATTTTAAACTGGGACAGGCCGAATGAAGGTATCATACCCTTAACACGGTTAATGTAGCCCTAGCTGCGTACACCACCGCAAACGCCCGTCTAGAATTGTACAAATACTTGAAACAGTTGGACAGACGTGTCTTATACTTCGATACAGATTCGGTTATTTTTACAGAGAAACCAGGCGAATGGACCCTGTAACAGGTGATTTCCTAGAGACATGACAGACGAGATCGAATGTTACGGGCTTGGTAGTAAAATAACAGAATATGTTAGTGGTGGCCCTAAGAACTATGCCTTTAAGGTGTGGTCAACTAAGTCACACACTTACGAGTATGTATGCAAAGTTAAAGGCATCACATTAAACTTCAAAACTCGCAAGTTGTGAATTTTGATTCCTTAAAGACATGGTTCTTAACAACGTCGAAGACACGTATGTTCAAACTGATCGACGTATTGTACGAAACGCAGCGTTTGATGTTTTATCCAAACCCGAAAAAAAGTTTTCAGGGTAAAATATACAAAGAGGCGTCGGGTTGAAGATAATTTAAACACGTTACCATACGGATACCGTTTGTGATCACATTGTAATGGTTTTTTTTTAGCTTTACCAAATGTTCCTGGAGCTTACAAAACTTATTTTTACTTATTTATTTATGTATTTATTTATTTATGTATTTATTTATTTATGTACTTATTTATTTTATTTTATTATGTATATGTTAGCTTTAAGTACTGATTTTTAATTTTTAATAGTAACACTTTTAAATATTAATTGTTCATCTTTAGTATTTATTCTCAGCTTTATTAATTTGTATTCCTTTATTAATCAATTGATTAAAACATTAATACTGTAAAATAATTGTTTATTTTTGAATAATTACAATAAATTTTAATAAATCTAACAAATTTGTTTTCGTAAAACATAAATTATACATCAGAATTACTAAAAGTTTCTAATTTAAATTAGTATCAAACAATTTCAAAAATTTAAAGTGTTAATATAAAAGTTTAAAAATAAATACAAGAGACAATATTGGCTGCGCAGAAACCTGAATGGAAATCTTGCAGTGTTCTAAAATTTTTGGTGATTATTTTCAGGAGGTCTTCCAAATGAATCAAAGTATTCTCCGTTTCCATATTCATCAATGAAAAATGCAAATAATTTTATTGTACATCTTATTAGAAGCTGTAGGAAGTACTTATTACAGATTTTAATTACATATTTTTAATCAGCTGTAAATTTAAAAGTATTAATTCAATAAAAATTGAACTAACACATACGTTTGTTTGTTTTCTTATTAAGTGCCATTTTCATTTAAGTTCTGGTTTTTTTTAAAATAAAATAAATTACTTATTACCTAACACTTTAGATTCCACTCAACTTACCTAACACTTTAGATTCCGCCAACTTCTTTAATAGATTTAAAGATATGCAAATTGTATAATTAAAAAACGTAATGATGAAGTTAAACATTGTCCAGTTGTTTTATAGAATTAGTAGTTTCATTTAAAAAATTAAATTAAAAGATAAAAAACCTCTTCAACTGGATAAAAAACTTTATTTTAAAAGTGGTTAATGTTGATGTGTGTAATTCACTGATCAATAATTTATTAGGGTTTCAAATTTTTATAGAAAAGATGTTTAAACCTACTCAAGTAGTTACATTCAAATTTTTTCTAATGCGTATAAAAGATTAACATTTTTTCAAATTTTAGTTGTGGCGTAAAATATAAGAAATTTTTGAAATTCAGATGAAAATCTGTAGTTTTCCTACTTAAGATCAATGATCATTAACGTTCTATACCCTAAAAATTATTAAATTTGTAAGTATGTATTAAACAACAAAAGAATTTGTAAATTCGAATGTATTTGTCAAGCAGTAAAAACCGTTGTTAGGTGTAACTATTGGTTTTTTTTTAACATCATTTTGTTTAAAGGTTTATGTTTTACTTGAATAACAATTTAAGAAATAATAATTTGTTTATTCTCGCTATATTTTCAATAAAGGCTAACAATTTGTTATTCCAAAACTATATTTCAATCAGTGCATAAAATCTATAATATGTTTTTCTTAAGAAGACTTTAGATGTTTAAATTGAAAATATTGCTGAAATTCTGTTTCATATTTTTACATCAGTTTTAGTTTGTTTGAGTAACTTTTACATTTTACGTTTAGTTTTTCCGATTTTGTAAACGGAAACGCGAAATCATTTTTTAGAACATGTTTAATTCTTATGTCACGCATTTGTTGTTGATGGTGCGTTTGTCGAATGTAATTTATTACTTATCTTTTTACGTTTTTTTCTTAAAATTTTACATTATTTTTTAAATATTTGCAATGATTCACTAGAAACTATGCATTTTTGAAAGCAGAGGAATGTCAATTATTCATTAGTGTCGTTAAAATTTCACCAGCGAAACATTAATAGTCCTTGTGGATTAATAGCCATCGACAAATTTCTAATAGTTGAAAAGTGCATTCTAAACTGTCAGTTTGATTTTGAACGAGTTTGTATGTGCATGTAATTTTCAATATTGATAAATTAAAACGCGTTCATTTAAATAAAATGTTTGTGAATTGTTCCAACAGGGTAAGTGTTTTTTCGAATATCAATATTAGTATTTGTTCAATTTTACTTATACAACTTTGTAAATCTCTGTTTTCGTTATTTTAGTACCTATATGTTTCTTAGATTGGTTAGTTATTGCCACACGCAATAAAATATTATACCTTGCAACTCGTAATCATTAACAACTACTTAAAAATTATTTTTACCACTATCTTGACGTTTTATTTAATTTCATTAAAAGTTTATAATTGTTTTGCGTTTTTATTTATTTAACCAATTTCATTTCAATGTTAACGAATGATTTCTTTATTTTCATTGCAACGTTTATAATTAACAATTTTTTTTTTTATTTTTAATGTTATAACGAATGATTTTATTTGAAATCCTCTATTTAAAATTCGACAAACAACTTTCTACATGTTTTAAAATTATATTTTTGCAATTGGTAACTTTTGTAAATATTTATTAACAATTTGTTTAACACTCGAGGGACTTTAATTTTATGATTTTTTTTAATTTAATTTGCGTTGTCATTCGGTTTTATTCGTCAGCTTTAAAATTTCAAGTGCGCGGATTTTAGCTTTATGATTTTTAAATTTAATTTGCGTTGCTATTTTTGCTTGTGAAATAGTTTATAAAGTATGAGAAGGAAAAATGTACATGTTTTTATCCTTTTTCATCTTGTTTATTAAAATGTTTTAATCAAACGTCATACAAAATGGTGCTAAATGATCAATCATGTCATACAAAATTTACCACAACCTGGAAGTAATTACTCATTATCATTAACAAACTTTCCTGTTATAACTAAATTTTCTATTTTCAGAGTTTACACTTTTCATAATTTCAATTCTTTTTTATTTTAACGTTTTTTATCAATATATTTCTTATTTTTGTTTTTAGAACTATAATTGTTGAGATTTATTAATTTTGAAATTAAGTTATATTGTTAAAATATTTCTTGATTGAACTGCGTGTACTAATTTTGAGGTCGTGCAGTAATTAGTTTGTTGAGTAATTCCCCGTTTAATTTCGTTTTTAGAAATTTCTGAAATTGCCGTCAGTTTGATTTTGAACGAGTTTGTATGTGCGATGTAATTTTCAATATTGATAAATTAAAACGCGTTCATTTAAATAAAATGTTTGTGAATTGTTCCAGCAGGGTAAGTGTTTTTCGAATATCAATATTAGTATTTGTTTAATTTTACTTATACAACTTTGTAAATCTCTGTATTTCGTTATTTTGAAGCACTTATATGTTTCTTAGATTGGTTAGTTATTGCCACACGCAATAAAATATTATACCTTGCAACTCGTAATCATTAACAACTACTTAAAAATTATTATTTTTACCACTATCTTAACGTTTTATTTAATTTCATTAAAAGTTTATAATTGTTTTGCGTTTTTATTTATTTAACCAATTTCATTTCAATGTTAACGAATGATTTCTTTATTTTCATTGCAACGTTTATAATTAACATTTTTATTTTTTTTTTAATGTTATAACGAATGATTTTATTTGAAATCCTCTATTTAAAATTCGACAAACAACTTTCTACATGTTTTAAAATTATATTTTTGCAATTGGTAACTTTTGTAAATATTTATTAACAATTTGTTTAACACTCAAGGGATTTTATTTTATGATTTTTTTAATTTAATTTGCGTTGTTATTCGGTTTTATTCGTCAGCTTTAAAATTTAGTGCGCGGGATTTTATTTTATGATTTTTAAATTTAATTTGCGTTGTTATTCGGTTTTTCGTCAGCTTTAAAATTTAGTACCGACTTAAACTCTAATTTAAAATTTTTAAATTAACTTCACCGCCAATTTTTAAAATTTTATATTCGATATTCCACGTTTTAAATTGTTTTAGAATAAAAACGTATATTACTTATTTTGAAAAATATGTGTATCGAAAAAATAACCTTGTACAACCACTACAGGTTATAATTTAAAATCTACCACTGACTCTGAAGCCATATCGAACCTCAGTATGTTAAATTTTTTTAATCCGGTGTAAATTTAAAAGTACTTGTTAAAGCCATGGTTAATGTAATTAATAAAGAAAAATGTTGGTTTGATAGCCATATTAAAGCGCTTTAGGTAATTGTTTTTCGTGTTTGTGATAAAAACGTTAATGGTTCGAACCCTGAAGTGTTAAGTTTTTTAATCAAGTGTAAATTCAAAACTATATGTTAAATACGTGGTGGTATATTAAACGTTAATGGTCCGAACCTCGGTATGTTAAAGTTTTTTTAATCAAATGTAAAGTTGAAAACTATATGTTAAATACGTAGTGGTGGTGTATCAAACGTTAATGGTTCGAACCTCGGTATGTTAAAGTTTTTTAATCAAATGTAAATACAAAACTATATGTCAAATACGTAGTTAATGTAATTAACATGTTGAACAGGTATGTTTTTAAAATCATAAGTCATCATGTCAAAATGGTGTCATCTGTTTACAAAGTTGTGTGTATCAATCGTTAATGGTTCGAACCTCAGTATGTTAAATTTTTTTAATCAACCATAAATTTAAAAGTACTTGTTAAAGCCATGGTTAATGTAATTAATAAAGAAAAATGTTGGTTTGACAGCCATATTGAAGCGCTTTAGGTAATTGTTTTTCGTGTTTGTGATAAAACGCCAATGGTTCTGAACCCCTGAAGTGTTAAAGTTTTTAATCATGTAAATTCAAAACTATATGTTAAATACGTGGTGGTATATTAAACGTTAATGGTTCGAACCTCGGTATGTTAAAGTTTTTTTTAATCAAATGTAAAGTTGAAAACTATATGTTAAATACGTAGTGGTGGTGTATCAAACGTTAATGGTTCGAACCTCGGTATGTTAAAGTTTTTAATCAAATGTAATTCAAAACTATATGTCAAATACGTAGTTAATGTAATTAACATGTTGAACAGGTATGTTTTTAAAATCATAAGTCATCATGTCAAAATGGTGTCATCTGTTTACAAAAAGATTGTGTATCAATCGTTAATGGTCTGAACCTCAGTATGTTAAATTTTTTTAATCAAATGTAAATTTAAAAGTACTTGTTAAAGCCATGGTTAATGTAATTAATAAAGAAAATGTTGGTTTGACAGCCATATTGAATCGATTTAGGTAATTGTTTTTTCGTGTTTGTTTTAGTTTATAAAAGTATGAGAGTGATAAATATATGTTTTTATCCTTTTCATCTTGTTTATTAAATCATACGTCATAAAAAATGGCGGTACGTAATTGCTATTTTTGTTTGTGAACTAGTTTATAATGAATGAGAGTGATAAATATATGTTTTTTTTTATCCTTTTTCATCTTGTTTATTAAATCATACGTCATACAAAATGGCGCTACGTGAGTGTTATTTTGTTTGTGAATTAGTTTATAATGAATGAGAGTGATAAATATATGTTTTTATCCTTTTCATCTTGTTTATTAAATGTTTAATCATACAAAATGGCGCTACGTGAGTGTTATTTTTGTTTGTGAATTAGTTTATAATGAATGAGAGTGATAAATATATGTTTTTATCCTTATTCAACTTTTTAATCAACAGGTCTTATCCTACATTTTACACCATCATTAATTCATCTTAATCAACCTTTACAGCTATATACAAACTTCAAACTCCATCTTTCAATTGTCGTCGAGCCTAGTGGTTAAAGCCTTGGCTCGGTAATGCAATGGTTGCAAGTTCGAATCTCAACCAAGTTTTTAAATTCATAAAAAAACTTTAGGACGCCATGATGGGACGCCATGTTGGAAATTCAAATCGACCGCCAAAACATCCGCCATGATGGAAATCAACTTCAACAACAACAGCCTAATGAGGTGAGAGGCCGTATTTTCCATTGACGTCTTCAAACAAAAACAAGTAATTAAATAGAATGCCTGGGTCAACAGCCTGTTGACAACAACAGCCTAATGAGGTGAGAGGCCTAATTAGGGAACTGCCTGATGAGGTGAGAGAGGTAGGTGAGAGGCTGTTAGCCTAATTAGGCTAGCTGCCGTTCACTTTTACTAAATAGGGTCCAAAGTCCGCAGTATCCCCTTCTACTAGTGATTGTGTTTACAAAACCATTATCACTACAGGCGCTCCAACCAATCAAATCAGGATGATATTCTGTAGTGTAAACGATTTTCACATCGCGAGATATGTCAGAAGTTTTACTTATGCACTCTATGGGTCCATCATTAACATCTACAAACTCCTGTCTAAACTCTTCGTCGACGGTGTTGCAGAAAAACTCGTTCATGAGATGATTGCGGAGCCCCATTAGCTTCTTCCATTCGTCAATGGTTAGCAGGACATTGTTTTTTCTCGATCGTTGTAATGCACATTGTACGGACCACTTGCACCACATACACCATTATACTCTGGGCTGTTCCAAATTCTAATTACCGGTGTAAGTTGCAGATAAGTACTGTAACCGATTTCTATATATTTTCCTCATCGTCATAGTCTAGCTTATAGCAGGTCGCGTTCACCAGCTTCTCGTTCGAAGCGTTGTTGAAATTGAGAAGTCGCGACTTCGTTGGCTATGTCGTATTCCGCGGCAAAAGACCACGAAGACGACGACGATGAATTCGAATCCATCGGAGCGTTTTGCTGCTGTTGTCCTCCTATGTTTAACGTATCCATCGATTTTTTCTGTTCAACACCGCCACTACAAAACCCAATCGACGTAGACGGGGAATCCAAATTTAATGGAACGGAGGGCGATTTTGCACGCTGAATAAAATTTTTATATCGCAACTTATTTTATCGCACATAACACTAAGAACAACTGAAATCACCTCCACGAAGCCTCGAAAGAAACTAATGACCGCTTCATTTTATTTTACCACAAGTGTGAGCCGTAATTTACACCCCGCACATATATAATTAGGGAACACCTGGGCTTTTCAAACAACTAGAGAGAAATAAACAGGTTAGAAAAAGATGCAATTTCAGGATCCGACTTGTTTAGCTGTCTAGGTCATCTTAATTAAATCCACCAGTTGCAATCTATTTATTTATAATTAACCAACACAATATGAACTCGACAAACTACGAAAATGGTTGCAGGAGAAGCTTTTACCGAATTTGCCGCCAAATTCGGTACTAGTGATAGAACGCGCCTTATCACAACGTCCAATTTAATCGAGCTCCATCCAGTGCTTCTAAAAAGAAGAAATGGTAAGGTGGTTACTTGAAAAAAATTATTATTTACTCCGCAAATGTTCAAACCGCAGTTATACGATATTATTAAACAACACAAAAACAGTATACTACGTACAAATTTGATGACCTATTACACAAAAATAATCATACTATACTCAGACTTCCACCTTACCATCCTGATTTAAACTAATAGAATTGATCTGGGCACAAATAAAAACAATGTCGCATAAAGAAACGTGACATTCAATTTTAACGAAGTAAAAGCTTTATTGGAAGAAGAAATTTCGAATGTTACGCAGGACCATTGGCGAAATTGTTGCAAGAATATTATTAAAAATGAAGACAGTTACTTAAAACGAACATTTTCTTGATATTCAAACGGAAAGTATAGTAATAAATTTGGGAGAAGAAAACAGTTCGGACGATCAATTTAGTGATAGTGATTAATTTTTTATTACATAATATTATATATAAGTATTTCTACATGTTCGAAATGTATATAAATTATTAAATTAATAAAATAACATAAAACTTTAAGTGTGATTTTGTACATGTACCCATGATATAAAGAATACTGTAAGGTATGATATTGCGCATGTAGGCGGTACGCGTTGACGTCACAATAGGAGACGATGCATAAGAAACGCGGTGTGTTTAGCATGGTGTTTTGATAGCACTTTCCGAGTTCGAAGTGATTTGCGCTGATTGTGTTGAAAATGCGTTGTGCAATTTATAATTGCAATAATACCAATCAATCGAAGGACTACACGGGCGGTATTCATTTTCATAAGTTTCCAAATGATCCCGAACTAAGAAAATTATGGGTAATATCTTGTTGCCGTTTGGATAATTTAACCCAGACACTGCACGAATTTGTTCAATCCATTTTTGTAATGACGACTACGAAAGAAATTTGAAATATGAATTATTAAATTACATTCCTAAAAAGGTTTAAAACTTAAGTGTAGTGCAGTTCCTTCTTTATTTCTTCCTAAAGGAAAATCAGTAAAGTCAGGAACACAGAGAAGGAAGAGCACAAAGAAGGAAGTCGGCCAAAGTGGTAAGAGATATGATACAAGCGAGGTTAGTATTTTTTAAACCTTATCAATTTTAAAAATTCTCTGTTAAATGAACGAAATATTGGTAAAGAGTTTAAGGGCCGGTGTATAGAAATTGAGTTAAATATATAATTTCGAATAAAATTCTTTTAAGAAATAAAAATTTATAAATTTATTGCAATTAACTGTTAATCGCAATCAAATGTTTTTGTAAACCCGATCGCTAGTTTGTTTGTTTATTTATAGATAATTATTTAATGTGTTCAAAATTCTGAGTCTACTAAAAAATATTCTTGTTTTTATCACTCAAATCTAATAGTTTTAATTTCGATTTTAACATAAATGAAGTATATTTACATACAAAAATATTTTGTTTACTTTATAGCTACATTTCTGATCATTCAAATCCAGCTTTTGACGTAAATTTACCGTCCACGAGTTCCAGTGAAATTATTGGGTATATATTTTACATATTAATTCTACAATATAACTATAAGAATTTTAAATTTTTGTCCCACTGCATGCATGTTTTTATTTAATGTGACAGCCGATTCATTGTAAAGTAAAACGGATATTTTACAGTAAAATCAAGCAACCGCCAGACACCAATCACTACTAACATCTTCTGTTGGGTATTTATACAATTAATTAGTTATCTAAGAAAAGAATTTTTTGTTTATTTTTGCATGTTTTATAATCTTTTATTTTGTAGTAGATTTAATAAAAACTTAACTTTACAAAGACAAAATTAATATTAATTTTTTAACTTTTTAATAGGGTAAACACAGATACTGCATTCAAAAGGACATCCATGATATGAAGCTAGCTATAGAAAAGCTTGAGTGCCATAAGAGAGCACTAGAAGGTCTGTTCACTCCGACACAGATTAAAAGCTAGAAAACCCTAGAACCAAAGCCATTTGGAATGCAGAGGAGATATCCGAAGCAATAGCTATTTATTCTGCAGGTCCAAAAGCTTATCGGCTTCTCCTAAAAAAAGGATACCCTTATCCCGCAGTCTCAACTCTCCGATCATGGACCAAAAAAGTAAAAATCGTCCCAGGTCTGTTAAAACCAGTCTTCCGAATTATTGCAAACAATGACTTATCAATAAAAGACAAAATTTGCGTTTTATCCTTTGATGAAATGAAGGTGCGAAAAGAATATATTTACGACAAAGCTAACGATGAGGTATTAAAGCCGTATAACTATGTTCAAGTAGTTATGATAAGAGGGTTAGTTGGACACTGGAAGCAACCCATTTTTTTCGATTTTGACCGTAAAATGACTAGAACTCTATTAGAGAAAATAATAGAGTATGTAGAAAACGGAGACTTTTATGTATGCGCAATAGTCAGTGATTTAGGGGAGCAATCAAAATTGCATAACGACACAGATGACAAAAATCCTTGGTTTCAAAGTCCTTCAAAAATCACAAAATCTTTGTTTATGCAGACGTCCCGCATCTTTTAAAATTAATTAGGAATAATTTTTGGATTATGGGTTTATCATCGAAGAACATGAAATTAACAAGGATATAATCATGAAACTTTTAAAAGTAACTTCAGGGTCGGATTTGAGTATCACAAATAAAATTACAAAGCAAAATTTAAATGTTACTGGACCTCAAAGACAAAAGGTGAAGTATGCCGCAAAACTTTTTTCGCATACGATTTCAGAAGCAATCAATAGGGGAGGACTTGCAGGCTACTTTGAGAACAACGAAAATTGGATTCATTGCGCCAAATTTTTCAAGCAAGTAGGTAACAATAAAGAATTATTTATTTTATTTTTCACTCTTTCTTTTGCAAAACAGACTAACACTTATCTCCAAATTCAAAATTTTAATAATTAACAATAATTATTCATATTAACATATTTTATCGTCTTTTAAAGGTTAATGACTGGTTTGACGTTTTAAATGTAAGAGTTCCAGCAAAAGACAGCCGGGAAAGAGTAAAAGCTTTTGGTCTTCATTTAGACATACAAAACAAAATTTTGGATGAAATGTCCCAGAGAATGGAAAACATGACAGTCAAAGGCAAACAATCCCTGTTACCTTTCCAAAGGTTACCTAATGCTGGTAAAAATTAAATCATGACATATATATTTATTTATTTTAGGAATAATCAGAACTAACAATGCATTAAAACAAATGTACGAAGATTTGAAAAATAACTTTGGACTTAGTTACATTTAACATATCGCTTAAATCAAGATGTTCTTGAAAATTTTTTGGAATTATTAGATCTAAAGGTGGACTACATGATCATCCTAATGCAATAGAATTTCGCTATAGATTAAGAAGTTATATTTTGGGGCGAAATGAAGGTTCTCTTTCCATCGCTACCAATAATGAAGAAGATGATACTCCAGATGGACCAATAAACAATTTAAACGAGGTTCTTTTAAGTGGAAACAATCTGACGTTATTGGCTGGAGATGAAGATGACGTACTTTATAATTCTTCAGATCAGGAGGTTGCTGACATGAATTCATTGAAATCCGATGCGCTGGAACATGTCACTGGCTACATCTGTCATAAATTAAAATTGGAGCCAGAATTTCGTTCAGAACCTACGAATGAAAATATATTTTCATGGACAGCGCAACTATCGGAAGGTGGTCTTATACAGCCATCTCCAGAACTATTAGCAGTTATTCAAAGTTTGGAAACTATCTTTGACGATTTTAATGGGGATACCATCAAAACAGGCAAAAATGTTGACGACATTAATAGAACTAGCTAAAGTCATAGATTACCGTGAGGATGTGAAATCTTTATTTTTTAGATCACGAATGTTTTTAGAATTAAACATTTGAATAATGTGTTGAAAGAAGAAAAGACAAAAAAGGAAAAGAAAATTTAATAAAATTGTGAATTAAAAAAAAAACAAGCATTTCATGGATTTGTGCAGAACTCCAGGGGCTGTTCTCGAATCTATAATGTCATCGTTATGTCGAACGAAAAGTCGGATGCTTTTTCTTCAATCTGGAGAAACGACATTGAGGTGAGATTTAGAGTCATTTATGTCGCGTGATAATAAGCAATTGAAATTATAATTATAATATATAATTATAGTTAAATTATGAGGTAATGAGATAATTTTGAATCGACATTTACATTCGACATTAGAGTTCAATCTGAGAACAGCCCCCAAATCGTTCCAATACTATGAATTGTGCAAGAGCAAGCAAAAGAGGAAAATTGCGTTGTAGAATAAAATTGTTCAAGTAAAAATTAAATATAATGTAATTTACAATAACTTACCTTCCATAGCTTTTTCTACAATTAATACTTTTTGGAGTTATTATTAACAATTAATGTGACGTGATAGTCATATCACAGTAATCTAAGAAAATCTGCGTAGGTTATGTGCCCTTTGGCTCGATAAATTTTGCCCAAAACTAATCAAATCGGCGCAATTATAATTAACACCTACGTGACAAGTTTCATAAAAATCGGACCGGTGTGGTGGTTTGTTCGGAATCTTGTTTACATGCGAATATATATGAGATGTGTAATACGAAGCAGTTATTTTCTGTTTCAATTTTTGTTTATTAATTATTGTAATCAATAAACATTTTAAAGCAACTGTCAATGAGAACCTGTATATTTTAGATGTTTAAAAATTTAATACAAAAATATAATACCAAAATTAGTCTGCGATTACACTGATTTTGCTTTGCCGCGCTATATGAACTTATCGAAAAACGTCTCCTATTGACGTCACTGAGCGAAGCCGACCAGTTTTCGTCCTACATGTATCATACCTACAGTATTCTTTATATCATGCATGTACCAACGATTAATTACGCCGCCACTAGTAAGCGATATTAAGTTGACGATTGTTCCCGAGCGCAATGACGTATCTGCGCGACCCGAATCACCTTTAGTTATATTTAAATCTAATGGAGTTTTTTTCAAATAGAGAATTAGCAGATATTCATTTTGTATACGGCTTTGCAATGACGGAGCTGGGAGGCGGTACAAGAGTATCATAGACGGTTTCCTAATCGTCGAATACCTGATCGTCGAGTTTTTATTAATACACATAGGCCCCCCCCATTTATTGAGCGTGGATCATTTGAACGTAATCGTGGACAGGGGAGACCGCAGAGAAACAATTTGGAAGACGCACTTAACTTAATTGAAGATGACCCGACAAGGAGTATTCTAACTGTTTCCAGACTCTCAGGTGTACCCCGATCAATAGTAGGTAATATCATTTTTCTTTTATTTTGCAATTTTCCACTGCTATTGTTACATTTAATTCAGGGGCGGATGCAGGATTTCGTTTGGCGGTAGGGGGCATTTCGTTCACGGGGAAACATTTTTGTATTATTAATTAAAATAACTCAACCTATCATTTCAAAATCACTCTTCTTGGATCCGCGTCAGCATTAAGGTTAATTTCCGGGCAAGCATCGCCGGGTAAGGCGGCACGGCGCGGCGCTTCAAAATCATGATTAATGAATTAAATGATCCCGTTCACACAACTTTTTTAACGCGTTTTGCGTGTAATTAAATGAACGTGTTTTTAAAGAGCCACGACCGACGCACGACAGGACGCGACGCACCACCTTCGCTCGGCGACGATTCATGGTGGAAATTAGCCTTGAAGGTATTTTTTTATAATGTCTTAAAAATTGCTTATTTTGATTGTTGGTCCTACAACAAATTGTTTTTAGGTTGGCAGAATGCTAAGAAGGTTTTCATCCCTATCATTACCAGCGTGTCCAAGCCCTTCGACCCCAGGACTTTTTGCTAAGAATGGAGTTTGGCCAGTGGATAAGAAACCACGAGCAACTCTGTTCTTTTATTTTGTGGCGCGACGAAGCCTCATTTACAAGAGATGGTGTTTTTAATATTCACAATCACCATTTCTATTCACAGGAAAATCCTCGGGTTGTGCGACGTGGAAATTTTCAAAATAGATTTTCTGTTAATGTATGGGCGGGGATATTAAACGGCACACTATTGGGTCCGATTGAAATTCCAGCAAGGCTTAACGCAAATGAGTACCTTAACTTTTAGAAACTCATCCTGACAATATTTGAGACGATTTTCCTTGAATGTTCGAAATCAGCTTCATTTTGCAAGACAGCACCAGCTTATTACGGCTGTTAATGTGCTAATCCCAAGACGGTTCATGATATGGGAGATCAGAATAGAGTTTAGATTTAATAAAGATTACTGCCATATACAACTAAAATAATGTAATATTGAAGATATGTTGAGTTAATATACTATGGTTTTATATAAGAAGAAGAATTGAATAACGGTTCAAATTCCAACTACCACCGGCTCGCCCGTCAATCACGACTCCGTCACGCTCTTATTCCTACGTGTTAATCTCAAAATTGAGTACATTGGTAAGATTTAAACTCTTAGAGTAAATATAATATTTAACCAATCGATAACCCATGTTAACAATGAGAACGGAATATAACCACATCAGTAGATAACGATTAATGCACAAATAATGGATATAAAACTGAAGAAACGAACTATTTGACTACGTCATGTCAGTGATCAACAAAGATCGGTGTTGCAGCGGATATCGAGTAAAGGTAAATACACTTACACTACACGAACAACACAATAATACTGAAAACTATCAGCATTTTATTTTAATGATTTGAATCTGATGTTCTGATTCCATTTTCAGTCAATGATTAGTATCAGTGGACA
>JALBCR010000054.1:1165000-1188428 GCA_030710515.1 Abscondita cerata | reverse complement strand
ATCAGTATGCTTCGTTCAGTTACGTATTGCTAACTTTAATTGTGAAATTAGAATTTGTACATCTACTCTGTCATCCAAGTAAATTTTGGCAAACCAAGGAACTAATGTTACCTGATAAGATTAGAATATAATTAGTTGAACGCCCGTCTTATCGAACGGGTGGTAGAATTATATCTTTCGTAATTTCCACTCATTCACCACCGCAGTTTAATTTGGCCTAGGACTTACAAGGTTAAGTCTATAAAGAACTTAACAAACACAAAAATTTTGAATTTAGTATATAGATGTTTCCGATTTCTAAATTATTATTTAATTAATTATTAATTTAGGCTTGCAAAAGATTTTGATCTTAATTTAAACCACATTGTGAATGGTGTACGTTAGTTTTTTGTAGTTGCGTATTTTTGGGTTGTCAGTTTTTTTTATTTTCTTTAAAAGTTCAAATGTCAAGATATACAATCTTTAATTCTACCAAGAAGAGCACAAATATGCTAGGTTTCAATAAACCGCATTTCGATATCTTTACCATTCTTCGCCTTATTTTCAAAAAACTACATGCCGATCTATTCGATATCCTTGCATTTTACTTTGAGCGTACCTTAACATATACGACTTTAATATAATATACATAAAAAATATTGTGTACAATTGTATGAAATTAAAGAGAATGCAAAACGAGATAATTCCAAAAGTTGAAGACAGTTTCAAGAATTACACACAACTGCAGAAAATTTTACAAAATTTCAGACAATTATAACCAATTACGGAAAATTCCACTAGCTTGGTACACTGAAATTATGAAGTGGTCAAGTATTCCCAGGTGAACCCCTTCAAACAGCCGAATTTTGAAAGATATTCCTACATACCACAAAAATTTTAGTTGTATTTGGAAACGTATTGTAATAAAGAACAATAATATATAAAAATATCATAGAATGAATACATAGATATTGTAGCGTACACAAAGTGACTGGAAATATCGTTAAATGGAAGGTATTAACTATTTTTTTCTTTAAAAGTTTCTTAAGTGCTGAATCAATCAATTTTAAAGCGAGTTTTGTATTCCCAATTACCATACGTAAAAGGACATTAGTGTTTCTTCATGTGGTTTTCAAGTATCTTGAGCTGCTAGTGCAATAATCACAAATATTACACCTAAAGGGTTTTTCTTGAGTGTGCGTCCTAATGTGCCTAAACAAAGTACTTTTATCACGACACTTATAGTCACATTTATCACAGCTTACAGGTTTCTCTCCAGAGTGTCGGTACATGTGGGATTTCAAGTGTCCCGATTGACTACAGCGATAATCACAAACATTACACTTAAAGGGTTTTTCTTGAGTGTGAGTTCTATTGTGCTTAGTCAAATTACCTTTGTTCCAACTCTTATAGTCGCATTTTTCACAGCTAAAAGCCTTTTCTTCAGAGTGTTGGTACATGTGGGATTTCAAGTTCCCCAGTAGACTACAGCGATAATCACAAACATTACACGTATAGGGTTTTTCATGGGTGTGCATCCTAATGTGCCGAATCAAAGTACTTTTATCGCGACACTTATACTCACATTTAGCACAGCCAAAAGGTTTCTCTCCGGAGTGTTGGTACATGTGGAATTTCAAGGATCCCCCATTACTACAACGATAATCACAAACATTACACTTAAAGGGTTTTTCTTGAGTGTGCGTCCTATTGTGCCGAGTCAAATTACCTTTGTACCAACACTTATAGTCGCATTTATCACAGCTAAAAGCCTTTTCTTCAGAGTGTTGATACATGTGGATTTTCAAAGATCCCCCATTACTACAGTGATAATCACATTTATCACATACAAAAAGCCGCCTTTCAGACTGATTTTTGGATTTAATTTTACGACAGTTGCAATTAAACAATTTTTTATGAGCAAATTCGGAAATTGTATTGCTTTTTGTCAGATAACCGCAATCATAACATTCGGATACGTTCTCTTCAGATGTGATAGTAAAGTGTTGCTTTGTGCTTTGTTAATAAGGAATCATTAAATGTAGTAAATGTGCAGAGATTGCATTTAAGTAGGTGAATAGATGTGTGATTGGTAAACTTCTGTTTATCGCTAGTACCATAACTACATTGATTGCAGTAGTACAAAATATCCGATAATTTAGATTTGCTCATGCAGAGGGACATGTCAGTATTAAATAACACATATTCATTGTTAATAATCCCTTCATTTTCATTCTTGATCGCAACTTCGACAAACTCATCTTTGACTGGCGAGCAGTATGTCAAATGTGGTAAGTTCTCAGTTTTTAAAATGTTTTCATTTTCCATTAATGCTTGGTGTTCTTCATCAATTCTGAGTTTGCATTCATTGCACGCAAGTGGGTTTTCATCGATGCTCAAATCCTTTAATGTTAATTCAAATAATTAAATAATTAAGGATGTTGTGATACTTACCACTTTTATATGTAAGGATCGACAATTTAGGGTGTAAAACTAAATCATTGCTTAGAGGATGAAGTAGGGTTTCGGTTTCTTCCTTTATTTCTTTCAAACATATTTGACACGATATTGTGGTTTCTGCCATTATTAATGAACTATTAGGCTATTCTTTCAAACTGATCCGATCGATCTCAACTCAACTTGCACATTATTCTTTCAAACAAATTCATCTACCTCCACTCTGTCTCTAAGTGATCCGAATGAGAACGAACTGAACTCAAGTGAACTGATTTGAATTGATTCAGTTTGAAAGAATACAACTATTTATTTATCTTAAGATAGATGCTTATTTACAGCTGACTCTGTTCATGCAAATTGCGTAGTGAATAGTGATTGTTGTATCTGTAAATAGACATGTTTTCCTTGATGTATACATGGTGCTTCAGAAACTGTTTATTACGGATTGATATTGCATTTACAACGAGTTTAGTGAAACCAAGTGTGAAATACATGCGAAAACTATCGCACATTATGCAAAACCCGCTCCATGACAATATTTGATTCTGTAACACTTTCCACAATCTAATAACCTCCTTGTATCTAGAAATTTTATCAAATTTTTAAGACACCCTGATTGTTTATACAATTTTGTAATCAACACAGACTAATTAGGGAGGGCTGTGAAAGCGAATTGGAACTTCAACTGACTTACGGCCAGTCTTCCGTCATCATGTTAGTTCGTTTGTTTGCTTAGATTAGTATACAGCAATTAGGGAAGTTTTTAATCGTTCGTTTGTTTCAGCGTTCTTGATCTAATACAGTTCGTTTGTCTTTGAGCAGCTTCTTTAGATCATATCGAGCAGAAGATTGTCCCAATGGTTATAATTGTCGCAAATGGGAAGAATGTGCAAAATAATTGTTACGTTTTGGAAGGATCTGGTTAAACTCAATAAGTTTATTTATTTATTCGCGTATGGTACTTTTTATTTTATTGTATTTTGTGATGGTGTTAAAGTGTTATGTATAGTGCCCCAGAAAATATAGTATAATAATTATACATAAAATCAGTATAGTAATACAACAATAATAATGTAGATGGCATATCCTTCAGTAAATTTATATGTTTAAAATATGCACATAGTGAGGGCACGTCTGGACCGTTACTATTTGAAAGAAAACGATCGAAAGCAAAACTGTCCGGCAAGGTTTCGCTAGCGTAGTAGGATGTTCATCAGGCCAATGTCAGGTTTAGATGAGTTATAAATTGTCAAAGAAACTGGGAAAAACACACATAAGATAGAATACTGATCAAAAACGTTAAAATTGAGAAAACATTAGGAACTCAACCTCAAAGTACGGAATTAAAACTTGTAATTCCGTATTTTAAGGTTGAGTTTTACAATAATAACACGGACTACCAGACACAGAGAAATTA
Source organism: Abscondita cerata (assembly GCA_030710515.1). Classification (NCBI taxonomy): domain Eukaryota; kingdom Metazoa; phylum Arthropoda; class Insecta; order Coleoptera; family Lampyridae; genus Abscondita; species Abscondita cerata. Next base: position 1,184,575 of record JALBCR010000054.1, on the reverse strand, counting down.
ACGTTGAAAAATCATCAAAGGACTGCATTTAAAATTGAAACAATAGGCGGTTGAATGTACAAAAATGAAAACTTATTCATCATAACTCTTTTTGTATTATATTTATTAAAAAACCCTTATAAATAAATAAATAAAAAAAGTATTTAAAAATATTACCATTAATAATCATCTTATTATTACAAAAAAAATTTCTACACAACAAAAAAAAAATTTAAATTGTGACATGGAATTTAATTTAATGCTAAATTCCAATTACAGTTGAATTAAAATTTCACTATTCTCAAAAATTCATTCGGTTTAACCATGTTACGGTTTATTGAAAACAAAATATATAATGTGATATGCGTTTAAAACCTAGCCGGCACCTCTGTTAGTCGCAGAGAGAGTTGTGGTTGTACTTACTAGTTATTAGGTCAAAGACTTTCACAGTGCAACAGCAGAGAAACAAAAGGGCTACATCTTGTAGATTGTGTAAGATATATTCTGGAGTAACTATAGGAACTTCAAACATAGAAACAGCCGTAGACTAGCCTAGATATAACTTTTTGTTAAACGACTAGACCATAAGAACACATGAAGATACATTAAATATGAGGTAAATAAAGGCACAATATAAAATTATTTCATCAATAGAAAAAGTTTTGGACTATTTGTTCTCATAAGAAAGTGTCCAAAGTGCCTGGATTTATTTATTTTCAAACTATAAAAATTCTATTCACGAACACGTCCCATGAACGGACACTTCTCTTAAACGGACAGTTTTCTTAGCACCGTGTGTAACCGGCATACTCAAACTTACATTTGAAATAGTGGTCATTGTTATCAAGGCGACCCAGACTTTATGCATCATTTTTTTATGGGCTTACCCGATGTTTGTGTTCGAACGTTAAACACTCCGAATTGTGTTCGAAATTAAATTATTAGTACTACATACAGTGCAGAGGTAAATAGTTAACCCCATTCTAAATTGGAAACTGTTTGAGATATCAATTTGAAATTTGAAGGGCTATAATAAGGCATAAAATATTACATTTTGATAGCTCTAAATTTTAAGATGGCGGCTGGGCAGTATTTTAATTTTTTTGAAATGGAAATGGGGTCGAGTGATACCTCATTTAAAAGGTCTTTTATCCTCAATTGATCCCCAAATTTGAAGTTTCTACTGTCACCCCTGTCAAGGCGACGTTTTGTCAAACTTATGATTTTTATTAGATTTCAAATGAAAAAAACTTTGACCTGACTTTTTACAAAAGAATAGTAATAACTCCGTCTTTGCACCTCTCTTTCTATTATCGCGGGTTCAAAACAAGGTGAACGTTACTTGCATATAGGTACTTATATTTAGATTTTAAACGTAAACGCCATTAGCATTTAAAACAAACAAATCGCGAATCACGCGTTTAAATTTATCCAAATTTTTCGTTGCCATTTTGAGTTATTCAGCCCGGTCACCACACATTTTTCTTGTAAAAGATGTTTTTGTTACTTAAAAATTTAAAATTTGGTCAGCAACATCCGCTCTTTAGCTCTTTAACTTGGGACGTTGACTGTCCGCTTAGGGAGGTTTTACTGTATTTGTTTAGTTTTGGCTGAGATTATAAAGAACGTAACAAACAAACACAAATTTGGGATTTTAGTATTATAATACAATTTTCTAAAGTGAATTTACCATTTTGAAAAATATTAAACTAATTTTATAAAATTGTATTCATAATAGGTATCATCGATTATAATTTATTAATATAAAAATTACAACAGTCCGGATCGAAACCGGATTTATACTCGTAAAAAATAAAATTTTACATTATCTATCTAATAAAATATGTTGCTATATTGGGCTCAAACAGTGGCAGAAAAAAGATATGCATTAATTTTAAATTTAACATAGAAAACGCCTATGTCCAACTTTTGCATGGGACATACGGTATACAATCTCATAAAAAGAATACCTACAGGGTGTTTAAAAAAAGTGATCCGTCTCTAGGATAGGTAGAAACATAAGAAATAATTGGAGTTTGCTTTATATCAGCAACGGTTATTACTTCATAATTTTCCAATCAAAATTTTTGGAAAATCTAACCTTAAAAAAGTTATGTTCAGTACTATACTTGGTACGAACCTCAGACTAAATTTAAGTACCTAGACGAGTAACGGTAATATTCGCTTTATATCGAATAATGAAGCCGGAATACTAGAAAGAGAGCACTGAAGAACGACATTAAAATATCACGTGACGAGTGGAAATTTGTAAGTGGTAGTGGAAGTTTCTATCATGGCGACTTCAAAACAAAGATGCACGTTACTTGTCTATACGTACTTATATTTAGTCTGAGGTACGAACCGTGTAACTAGCGCTCTCTATAAGAGTAAACAAATTCATGAGATGTATCAGCTTCCGGAACATATTCGTATAAAATTTCCTTACAATGTTGGCAGTACTCCCGTGCAAGACAAAAACCTAGTAAGTCGATTTACTACAGAAACAAATTTTCCATTTCATTGTACTTAGCTTGAAAAGATCTATCTGCTACTATCTTTAGAATCGTAATATTCCAAAAAATAAGGCAATGAAGTTGAGTTACTATTTGAAAGTTTATTAGATTTAAATTAAAAGTACGCAATTTACTAAATAAAAGTCTAGTATGTCATCTTTGCCAGACACGAAACAATTAAGTTGACATGCTATTTTTACAACATATTCTTTTTCCAACCTAAAACCTAGTATGTTACTTACTAGAACATTTACTGAACTTTCTAACCAATAGCAGGGGACCAAGCAGATAACGTGGTGCCCTGTCGGGGCGTGAAAGATGCGCGCGTCTGGCGAATTGCACCTATTAGGTTTGTTCCAAGCAATGCACTGCATCGCCCCGATTGTGCGCAGAGCGAAATAAGCGTTCCAACCGAAAATATTGTCGTTCATTGTATGATTTTGTTTCTGTTCCAAGCAATTATTGGATCGCGCGTAGGGCGATCATTTCGATACATGGGCCAGCGAAGAAATCGTTTGGATTGACCTGCGCATTAAGCTGCTCTCTTATATTTTATGTTCACATATCACAGAACTTCCATTAACCATTTGTAATAAGACTTATTATATAGGTTATATTTTTCTTTCGAGGTTTAGTGTTGCAATCTCTAGTTGTGTTTACAAAAAATGGATATAGATTTTACTTCAGGGGATAGTAGCAGTGATAATGATTTTGAGCTGTTGTTAAGAGAACCGAAAATGAAAAACAAAAGTTATTTAGGTAGGTATCTAATGCATTTAAGCAAATAGCATTTAATAAATATAAAGCAACTACTCAAAAACGATCCTAAATGCGTTCCAAGCATTTCTTACTAAAATGCGTTCTAAAAGCAGTGCCAAAAGTTGTGACATGCGCACGAAATTATTACTAAATGATTCTGTAGCGATCAAAAACCCAAAAATTTTTAAAAAAAAAAAAAAAAATTTAATTTTAAATTAAATACATGTAATGTAAAACGTTTTTTTGCGAGTTCCAAAACATGATTTACCACATGTCTAAAATAATATTTTTCATCCAAATAGAAGAAGATAGGTTTTTAATAATTACACGTTTTGCCATTCGCTTTTTTTTTTAGAAAAGCTACCCTTTCTACTCCTTCACCCGAAGACGACTCTGATCTTAATCCAGACAATGTACCAAATGAAAAAAGAACAAAGTATCAAGCTTTTTTAATATTGAGAAGTTATTTGAAAAAGAGGAGTCAATTATAGATCAATTAAGCAAAAGCTATAAATGTGGAGAATTATTTCCAAAGTTAGGTCGATGGGAATATGGATCCTATGTTTAATATAGAGAACATTGATAACTTTTTCGAGAAATTAAACAAAACTAATGGGAATGTTTCCAATCAAGCCGGTTGTAGTGATTTAAATGATAACACTCCTTCACAAGACGCTTACCCCATAATAGAGAGTATGCTAAATTGAATTACAGGAAAAGAAGAGAAAGAAATAGAAGAAAGTAATGAAGAATTAACTACTGCTGGACAAGAAAATAATAATCATGCCTAAGAAGTCATCGAGTCCTTTACAATAGATTGTGGTGCAAAAGTGTAGCACAGAAAAAAACTTATTGCCACTATGCAAATTTACTTGCAGAATAAAATGTATCGAAAGAATCTCTGAGAACCAGCAAAAAACCATATTTGGTTAGCTTGGCTTTGGGAAAAACGTTTGTTTATAGGAAAATATCTAAGAAAAGAGAACGTAAAATTTTACAGAAAAGATACGCATTCTCACAATGCATGTTCAGTAAACTATACACTTCCTTTTTCACTGCAAACTATAAGCATTGACCAAAAAGTTGGTCCAGATGAAGAACGACGCATTTTAAATGCAAAGACCGTGTAAAAGGAATATCAATTTGAAAAACAATCAGTTCAGGTGGTATGTAAAACCATGTCCTACATACCTTAAGTACAAAAGGTATTATATTATACCGAGTATTTAAAACACGGATGAACATTTTCAAGAAGTGAATGAGAAAAGAGAGAAACGGGGAAAAATTATGAAGGAAATATCTAAAAGAAAATTATGCCCTTGTTAAAGCCCATATCGAATCCTTTCACCCAACAATATCTCACTATAACTTATCTCATGCACCTCTAAGACGATATTTGCCTTTCGATTTAGCATTTTGTAACAGGATTTTTGTACATCGCACCAAAAATTTAGTGTGATTTTCGCTGGAGTTACTCGTGGCGCCGGTAGATGGCGGTCTTTGGTTCGTTTTACGGTATCTGTTGGTCACTTCCGTCCTAAGTCCGCTCTGTGTTGTGTTGATCTTCGTGGTGTTTGCATGCTTTCCGTTGTGGTGACGCTCAGGTAAATTAAATCTACTATTTTCTATGGCGCAGTAGTAATCGATCTTTTATTTTAGGGTATAACTATTGATAGCAATAACGCCCATTGTTTCCGCCCAATATTTTAGCACATTTTATGCGTTTTCCAGCATTCGATCACCGAAGTAGTTTTGGCGCGGATTTAGGCGGTAGTGGGTGACATTTTCTTGTATTCTTAGACGAAATCACGGTCACAAGTTTATGAAGACGAATCATTCTCACTAGCTCCTTGACAACGAAGGACGTGACGACACTAAATTACTATAACGGGCTTATCAAAATGTCTACCTGTTTCTCTGTGTACGAGTTGGGTTATTAGAGGACGGCATCCAACACTCGAAACCGACGAGCCGTTTCGCCAACCACACCCGCTCTGTATAGCCTCCGTAGCTACATACTAGAACTACTAAGTACGTGTCTCACTGTTTTTGCGCGTGAAACCAGTTATGAACTTAAACGCAAATTAGCGCTTACTGCGTCAAATTTAGGCGCCTAAAGAAAACGGTATAGGACGTCAGCCCGCTCGATTCGTGTTTTTGTACTTGCGAATTGTGTAATTGCTGTAAAATAAACCTAACTTGTGACTTGTTTTAGTGTGAGTATTTTATTGTAACCCATAAATACATTAACCGTTCTATCTCGCGGTAATGTAAATATCTTCTTTGATTACAAGAGAGTGGCGCCAAAAGGGTATTGACAACAAATAAATAAAACGGTTCTTTTAGTATCCATACTTATATCTACAACTCATGCCTCTCCGCACTCTAGTGACTAGCCGGGTGATACTAATTGCCGTCGGATACAATCTTACTATCGGGTTCAATAAATTTCTCTCTCTCCTTTAATTTACACTCGTCGAGAATTACAAATTGGGTCTAAATTATTTTAATTTGTACGTTACAATTTATCAGCTCTGGGATCATTATAAAAAAAACTTGTAAGCGTTCAGTTTCGTATGAGAAGTACAGAAAAGTTTTCCAAAAAGAAAATATTGGATTCTTAAAACCATCGCAGGATAAATGTTTATGTTGTGCTTTATTTGCTAAACACATAAAACAAAGACAAAGTAAGGACGCAAAGAAATCTGACGAGCAAGGAAAAGATGATGCCCATAAAAGAAAAGAACAAAAAGAAAAAGGAGCTGACACAGAGCAAGAACAAAATAATATCGGTGAAGGAGAAACAAGCCAGCAAAACTCACACTCTACAAATTGTGATATTTGCTAAAAACATAAAGATCACAAGAAAAGGTACACTGCACAGGGGCAGACGTAGTCTCGACGTTTTACATTTTAAAAAACCTTGACGAATAAACCATCATTCAAGCATGTCATATTTTGGGCAGATAATTGCACTGCTCAGAATAAAAACTCTTTACTTTGTGCGTCATATTTGTAAATGAACATTGGGGGCCTGAAACCATAACATTTAAGTTTTTTGAGTCAGGGCATGCTTTTATGAAGGCTTTATGATGCAATACACGGAGCTATTGCAAAAAAATGGAACAAGACCAAAGAAGTTCTTAACTTTGAAGATTTGTTTTATTAATTAAAAGCTCTTGCAAAGCTGCTAAAGTAATTGAACTTCATCCAGCAGACTTTTTAAAATTTGACAATGGATGCCAAGCAAGAAAGCAGGGTGTTAATAAAATATACCTCTATTAGCGGATGTAAGAGAATGCCAGTTTAGAAAAGGAAGTCGGAACTTGAAGAACCTCGTTTTAAAGAGGTCAAATTTCTGAAACCAAAGTTTAAACACACTGCGTTACCTCAAGTTCACAAGTCTTTACGCCTAGAAGTGTAAATGTAGAAAAAAAGATAAAATAATTAAGGACCTGGTAAACCACATGCCAGAAGAATTAAACTAAAATTATTTTCCTATTAAAATTGGAAACACCCTGTATTCATTAAATAATGTGATTTAGAAATTATTGTTACAAAATACCTAAATAGTTATTAACAAACTAAAACATATTAAAATAAAAAATCTGACCATAGGTTTACGAGTTATTATTGTTCTGCTCCTTATTTTCAGCACCACACCGTATATCGGTAATAATACACTGATCCACACATCCGGTATGAATGCAGTATTATTGCCCCATACAAAAAACCCAAATACCCAATTTTCGTTTTTCTAGACCATTAACTGAAGTTTTATCTATCTTTTAATTTATGACATCTTTAACTTCAGCTAACCAGCGCATCGGATTGCTTTTGCGCAATGGTAGCTTTTGATCAGAACGATTAGTTCCGTATAAAAATTCAGAAAAATTACCCAAAAAGCCACTTTTCCATTTAAATGGCGCCTAGTCCTTTAACTGTAGTTACATGTAATCTAGGATGCACTGACATACAAATGATTTGTTGATAGAAACAAATGTTGACAGTGACTGTCAAACCGCGTTAGAATTTATAAGACACATAAAAATGGTAGCGTTATTATCTGATAAAGAAAATAGAAATTGTTTTGATTGTGGGAGATAACTATAAAACGCATAGAGGAGCAGCAAATATTTTCAATAATAAGCATCCCAATAAAAATATTAGTTATTCAACTGTTACGAAAATAGTAAGTAAATTTAGAAGAACTGGAAGTATTAAAAATAATTTCAATGGAAAACGTCGAAAACTGGTTGCTGATGAGAATATCCAGTTTGATGTAATGCTGTCTGTTGTAGAAAATCCAAAATTGTCATTGGGCAAAAAAACTCGTTGATGCAACAAAATGTAGGTAAAAATACAGTGGCAAGAATTTTAAGACTTAATAAATACAAACCATTCAAACCGAAAATCGTACACACATTAAAAAGAAAGGAATTATGATAGGCGATTTGATTTTGCTCTCTCATCCAAGGAGAGTTAGAGGAGGACCCATTCTTTGCGAGGCATATAATTTTTTCCGATGAGGCGACATTTTCCTCAAATGGAACTGTCTCGTCGCAACATTGTCCCTGGGGTCTGAGGAACATCAAATTATGTAATAAAGTCTTATAACCAATATTCGTTTAAGACAAACGTGTGGTGTGGCGTTTATAAGAATAGATTAATAGGACCTTTCTTTTTTCGCGAACCTATGAATGCCAAACGTTATTTACAGTTTTTACAAACTCGTATCGATGAATTCATGGAGGAACTATCCTTACAAGAACGTGAATGTATTTGGTACCAACAAGACGGTGCCGCATGCCACAGTACGTTAAATGTTAAAGACACTATCTGGAAAATTTGTTCCATGGTAAAGTTATTCATAGATATTCTGATCTCTTTTGGCCTGCTAGATCTCCTGACTTAACCCCTCTTGATTACTTTTTATGGGGTTACCTGAAACAAAAAGTTTACCAGAAAGGGCCGTTTCAAGATGTTGACCACTTAGAGAGGATAATTTTAGAAACATGTCAAGAAATTTTTATTGAACGAGAGGGTGGATATGTCGAAGCATTAGTGGAATAAGTGAAAATTAATTTTGTTCGTTTCTATTATTAATATGGTGTTATAGTATTTGAATGTATTTGATTATTTGCAAAATAAATGAATATTTATTACACGTTTAAATTGCAAAATTATCAGAAAACATCGAGAAACTAAAAGGTTATCATGTGTTTCGTAATCACAAGAGATAAATGTTCATTCAAAATAGAAATATTATTAAAAAATAAAATAACCTTAATTTTTAATGTAAATGGATATAATTGCATATTTGAACGTAGTTTTTTATTTCTGATCAACTTTTTTTGATAACATTTTTCCGATATTGTTAAATTTAAAGGTACTTTACTCTTGAGTAAAATTCATATTTTTGACAAACCTCGTATACCACTGAGGTTGTACAATAGCAAACAAACACTGAGAATCACCCGACAGCTGTTTGTACAATAGTGAATTTACACTGAGATTCTCTCACTCCTGAAGAGTCCCAAAGGACGAAACAGCTGTCGGGTGATTTTCAGTGTTTGTTTGCTATTGTATAACGTCTTGCGTACTTTACTGCAGGCGATTCGAAATTTTTATACTGTGCCAACTGTTAGGTTGGCTATAATTAATGAAGAATCGACTATGTAACTGCTTTACATACCTGTCGGCAAATTTGCTAACATTTACGTACGTGAATGTTTTTCAAGAGTCGACACTAGATGTCGAAAACCTTATCGTTTATATATATATATACAGGGTGTCTCAGATAAGGGTGGCAATATTTCAAGGGTACATAAACTCCAGATTAGAGATTTGAGATAATAAATCTATGTCCGGAAATGCGTTGCTTCCGATATACAGGGCCTTGAAGATGCGTCTAGGTGCAAGGAGATCATTTCGAGCACTCTCATTTGGAGAGCTCTTTTCAGTTTTGTTTTCGTTGTCGCCATGACAATTATTCATTGTTCACTACATTTTTTGTTGTCACCTGAGTTTTTCGATAATGAGCTCTTTGAAAGACATCCAAATGGGATTTTTATTTTTTTCGCGGAAACGACGCGTCGGAGAAGAAAAACAAAGAGAGCGTTTCTTTTCCAAATTGATTGAGGAATGTGAAAAAATGATTCCAATATTTGGAAAAACCAGTGGCGTCTACATTTTCTCTCCTTAAAATTAAGTGAGAAAAACCGAAAGTCCGGTCCTGGAAATTTTTAGAAGAGTCGGATTGGCACATAATATGACCAATACTTTTACTTGACATACTCTGGAAATTTTAAGAAAATCGATCAACGTCGTTTTCAAAATACAGAATAAAACATATTAATTTTGAATTTTTTCAAGGCCCTGTATCATCCAGGCTTCCCCGGGTTTCTCTATTTCCCTATTCCCCCTTTCCCTTTTATTTTACTTCGATTTTCTCTCTCCCTGGGTTTCTCTGTCTCTTGAATTTGCCCCCTTCTGGGTACCTTTATTATTATATATATATATATATATATATATATTTAAATGATAAGTTTTTCGACATCTAGTGTCGACTCGTGAAAGCGTTCACGTACGAAAATGTTAGCAACTTTGCCGACAGGTATGTAAAGCAGTTACATAGTCGATTCTTCAATAATTATAGCCAACCTAACAGTTGGCAAGTATAAAATTTCGAATCGCCTGCAGTAAAGTACGCAAGAGGTTGTACAATAGCAAACAAACACTGAGAATCACCCGACAGCTGTTTCGTCCTTTTGGGACTCATCGGGAGTGAGAGAACTCGAGTGTAAGTTCACTATTGTACAAACGCGCGCTGTCGACTATATGCCCTACTGGAGGGATCACAATATTTAAATGATAAGTTTTTCGACATCTAGTGTCGACTCGTGAAAGCGTTCACGTACGAAAATGTTAGCAACTTTGCCGACAGGTATGTAAAGCAGTTACATAGTCGATTCTTCAATAATTATAGCCAACCTAACAGTTGGCAAGTATAAAATTTCGAATCGCCTGCAGTAAAGTACGCAAGAGGTTGTACAATAGCAAACAAACACTGAGAATCACCCGACAGCTGTTTCGTCCTTTTGGGACTCATCGGGAGTGAGAGAACTCGAGTGTAAGTTCACTATTGTACAAACGCGCGCTGTCGACTATATGCCCTACTGGAGGGATCACAATATTTAAATGATAAGTTTTTCGACATCTAGTGTCGACTCGTGAAAGCGTTCACGTACGAAAATGTTAGCAACTTTGCCGACAGGTATGTAAAGCAGTTACATAGTCGATTCTTCAATAATTATAGCCAACCTAACAGTTGGCAAGTATAAAATTTCGAATCGCCTGCAGTAAAGTACGCAAGAGGTTGTACAATAGCAAACAAACACTGAGAATCACCCGACAGCTGTTTCGTCCTTTTGGGACTCATCGGGAGTGAGAGAACTCGAGTGTAAGTTCACTATTGTACAAACGCGCGCTGTCGACTATATGCCCTACTGGAGGGATCACAATATTTAAATGATAAGTTTTTCGACATCTAGTGTCGACTCGTGAAAGCGTTCACGTACGAAAATGTTAGCAACTTTGCCGACAGGTATGTAAAGCAGTTACATAGTCGATTCTTCAATAATTATAGCCAACCTAACAGTTGGCAAGTATAAAAATTTCGAATCGCCTGCAGTAAAGTACGCAAGAGGTTGTACAATAGCAAACAAACACTGAGAATCACCCGACAGCTGTTTCGTCCTTTTGGGACTCATCGGGAGTGAGAGAACTCGAGTGTAAGTTCACTATTGTACAAACGCGCGCTGTCGACTATATGCCCTACTGGAGGGATCACAATATTTAAATGATAAGTTTTTCGACATCTAGTGTCGACTCGTGAAAGCGTTCACGTACGAAAATGTTAGCAACTTTGCCGACAGGTATGTAAAGCAGTTACATAGTCGATTCTTCAATAATTATAGCCAACCTAACAGTTGGCAAGTATAAAAATTTCGAATCGCCTGCAGTAAAGTACGCAAGAGGTTGTACAATAGCAAACAAACACTGAGAATCACCCGACAGCTGTTTCGTCCTTTTGGGACTCATCGGGAGTGAGAGAACTCGAGTGTAAGTTCACTATTGTACAAACGCGCGCTGTCGACTATATGCCCTACTGGAGGGATCACAATATTTAAATGATAAGTTTTTCGACATCTAGTGTCGACTCGTGAAAGCGTTCACGTACGAAAATGTTAGCAACTTTGCCGACAGGTATGTAAAGCAGTTACATAGTCGATTCTTCAATAATTATAGCCAACCTAACAGTTGGCAAGTATAAAATTTCGAATCGCCTGCAGTAAAGTACGCAAGAGGTTGTACAATAGCAAACAAACACTGAGAATCACCCGACAGCTGTTTCGTCCTTTTGGGACTCATCGGGAGTGAGAGAACTCGAGTGTAAGTTCACTATTGTACAAACGCGCGCTGTCGACTATATGCCCTACTGGAGGGATCACAATATTTAAATGATAAGTTTTTCGACATCTAGTGTCGACTCGTGAAAGCGTTCACGTACGAAAATGTTAGCAACTTTGCCGACAGGTATGTAAAGCAGTTACATAGTCGATTCTTCAATAATTATAGCCAACCTAACAGTTGGCAAGTATAAAAATTTCGAATCGCCTGCAGTAAAGTACGCAAGAGGTTGTACAATAGCAAACAAACACTGAGAATCACCCGACAGCTGTTTCGTCCTTTTGGGACTCATCGGGAGTGAGAGAACTCGAGTGTAAGTTCACTATTGTACAAACGCGCGCTGTCGACTATATGCCCTACTGGAGGGATCACAATATTTAAATGATAAGTTTTTTCGACATCTAGTGTCGACTCGTGAAAGCGTTCACGTACGAAAATTTTAGCAACTTTGCCGACAGGTATGTAAAGCATTTTCCTTTTTTTTTTCTTTTATATATATATATATATATATATATATACAGGGTATCCCAACGAAAACTTGACCCCTCTATAATGTAAAAACTATAAATTATTTCGAAATTCGCCGAGACACGTTTATCGGCTACACACGACTACATTGCTTACATATTTTATTGAAATGTCTATCAGTTTACAAAAAAAAGTCAGAAATGAAAGAAAAAAGCTGAAGCAAATAATAGTCAGATTTATTTAATGAATTGCTCAAAATGACCCCCGTTAGCTTGCAAACAATAATACAGTCTGTTTTCAAATTCTTGTCAAACATTATTGAAGGCATCCGCAGTTATTAATTGGCATTCTTCTACAATTCTCTGACGTAACACTTGTAATGTTTCAGGCTGCGTGGCGTACACTTGTGATTTTAAATGGGCCCACAAAAAAAAGTCTAAAGGGGATAGATCCGGAGATCTTGGTGGCCATTCGACGGGACCTCTTCTGCCAATCCAATGTCCCGGGAAATGGTTATTCAGAAATTGTCGCACAGCCACAGTATAATGCGGGGGCGCACCATCTTGTTGGAAGGTTATTTCATTTTCTAGTAAATTGTTGTCACTTTCTAAAATCTCTGTTATCCTAGGATCAATTGTATCTTCTAATAATTCTAGATAAATGTTTCCATTGAGATTACCTTAAATGAAAAATGGTCCAACAATATGGTCGCTCAAAATTCTAGCCCAAACATTTAATTTTTGAGGAGTCTGAGTATGAAATTCCCTAATTAAATGAGGATTAACATCACTCATCTGTACATGACCCAAAACTGCCACTTCAAGTGCTTCATTTTGAACTGGACCAATTATGTCACGTTTCTTGTTTAAAAGCGAACCCGTTGCAACGAACTTGTCAATCAGTTGTTTAACGTACTGGGGGCTTACATTTTTTTCAGGATGATTTGCGTTAAAAATTCGTGCTGTAGCTTTAGCGCAATCATTATTTCGATAATAAATTGCAACAATTTCTACTCTTTTCGCGACTAAATAAACCATTTTTAAAACACGTTAAAACTTTCAAAATCAAGCTGAAATTAACGATTTTTTGGTCACAAGCAAAAAACGGCGACTTTTTTGTGACAGTGTTTTGTTATTCAGAGAAGATCTGATTTTCTATAGACTTATTATAAACAAAAAACAATGAGTATCTGACTTATTATTTGCTTCAGCTTTTTGTCCTCTTTCTGATTTTTATTGTGAACTGATAGACACATCAACAAAATAGGTAAACGTGGTCGTGTGTAGTCGATAAAAACTTATGAGTGGCGAGTATTCCCGTAGAAATTACTACGCGTAAGTTGGTTTGTCAACTATTCGTTTGCACCAATAATTTAGTCAAATCTCAACCGATTTCTAAAAACAAAGTGTCATTGTATTTGCAATGAAAAGGGCTTTTAAATGATATGCCACAAGTAAGGGTAGTCTCGTTTGAAATTTTAAAGTTGGGGTTACTAGGCATTAGGGGGATGAACATATCGAGTTGGCTTGACTGTCAAAAAGGCTCCCCTTAAGAACAAAAATCAACGTGTCTCGGCGAATTTTGAAATATTTTTTAGTTTTTACGTTATAGGGGTTTTCGTTGGGATACCCTGTATATATATTCATTTGCATTTTCTAATCCTAAATATTCTGTAATATGTTTAGTCGTACTGCTGATTGTGTGACATCCGACATGCTGAGCACAGCATTTACCATTACGATAGCAAATAAATAATCTCTGTTTTTGGTCGTAAATTAGCACATTTACGGTAATGCTACGTGTCTGAAAAGAACAACTTTCTTCTGTAATTGTGAAGCTTCTCAATTAATTTGTTTTGCCATCTAGAAGGAACACAATAAGAAAACGTTCATTATCTTCAACATCATCAACAGATAAATGAATTAAATCATTTCGTCGACATGCTTCGAAAATACAAAATATCAAAAGGTCCTGTATGAATATGGTAAGGATTATAAACAGAAGAAACTTTTTATATAAAAGTCAAACACAAACCTTTGTTAGTAACCACTTTTGATCTGGGTCTTCAAGGACTGAGAGCGAAAAAACATTAACATTGAAAAACTTGCATAACTTTTATACCATATAATTTTTTTACAAAACTTTGATATAGTAGGCTTTGAAATAGTTGTCAGAATATGTCGTCAAATTTTTATTTTTATTTGAGTCAAATTGTGTTCACAATAACAAAAATTGTGGAAGTACATAGATTAATCATTAAAAAATTTGTTGAGAATCCACAATGGTCAGTCGTTCGCATTGCAAAGGAGGCAAAAGTTTGCAGGCAAGTGGCAGCAAAAGTCATCAAGCGGTACAAGGAAGACTTTACCATAACACGGAAACCAGGAAGTGGACGACTAGAGGGTTTTCATTTACTAAAAAGGTGCAAAAGGCAATATCTGCGATGGTTAAGAATCCGCTGATATCGAACCGGAAATTAGCTGCAAAAAGTCGACTTGTCGGAAAAGACAATTCGAAAAAAAAAAAAGAGTGGATTTAAGTCCTACAAAGTTCAAACAACTCCAGATCGTAATGCGGAGAAAACATTGAAGCCAAGAAACGAGCCAGAAAGTTGAGAGCAGATTTTTCCAAAAACGTTAATGTTGCGTGATGGACGATGAGACTTAAGTCTTCGCCGATTTTTCTCAACTACCTGGTCAGGAGTTTTATGTTTCCTGTGGACGAGGAAATGTTCTAAGAAGTTTAGAACTAAAATAAAGTCCAAGTTTTCAAAAAAATATCTCGTTTGGCAGGCGATTTGTAGCTGCGGTGAAAGAAGCCAATCTTTCATAACAAATGGAACAATTAACTCCGATATTTTCACGAAGGAGTGTCTCCAAAAAGATTGCGGCCTTTTCTGAGTAAACATAAGGTATCCACCTTTTTTGGCTGGATTTAGCTTCGTGCCATTACAGTAAGCAGACAAAAAAATGGTACGAAGAGAATCATGTCGATTTTGTACCCAGGAGGCTAACCCACCAAATTGCCCTGAGCTTCGCCCAATCGAGCGGTACTGGGCTTTGGTGAAAAGAAGCTTGAAGCAGACAAAAAGGCTACAAAATCGATTGAAAGTTTTAGAAAATGTGGACCGTAGCGACCAAGAAAGTGTCGAGCACCACCATAAAAGCCATGATGGAGACCATTCCCGACAAGCTCAAAATTTTTATGACGATAAGTCTGATTCATTTTTTGTTTTTCTTAATTTTTATATAATAAATAACCTATCCAAAACAAAATTTTTTTTGAAAATTTATTTAGCGGTTTAAAAGTTATGCAAGTTTTCCAATGTTAATGTTTTTTCGCCCTCAGTCCTTACAAATGAATGTGGTTTACCTGTTCTGCAGTTAACACCTTGGCTTTTTAGATATGAAGCCAACACATTGACGCTTTAAAAGCGCAATCTATAGAATTAATACATCAGTGTACCAGTAAACGATTTAACATTAGGTAGGTAGATATGTTTTCTGAATTGTACTGGTTGGTCCAATAAGCTGATCTCTCGGCTATATATCAGAAACTATTCATTTTATAACTTTAGGAAAAAAATTCCTTAGTAAAACTAGCCAAGAGAAATCGCTGGAAATAACTTTCAAATTTCAGGTTAACCGCTAAAGGGCGTAACCTGTGAAGAAAAATTGAAAAATCAGTTTTTTGTGAAATATGCCCAATTATACCAGGTGTTAAATAAGTAAAGTATAAAGAGGCCTAAACTTCGCACAAAAATGTTTAAGTACTCTTTTTCGAATTTTTTCAAATAAATGGTAGGGGAGAGTGGGGAAGTGTTTGTGGATAACACCCATAACTTTGGTTTGGACCAAAGGATTTTAACAAAATTAGTCTCATTAGAAAGAGTGTAGATGACTTAATTACATCTACTGTAAAACAATTGCATTTAGTTTTAATTGTTATAGGTAGAGGTAATTCCGAATAAAAAAACTTATATTTGTTTTCTGAAAATGTTTAATGGAAACGCCTAATTATTATAAATTATAATGGAGCTGGATTAAATTTGTAACAAAATGGTGCAAACTGCATGTTGTTAGCTTTTGTCAAACGGATAAAAGGATAAAAGCGCCGTGTTGCCGTTGCATGTGATGTTTTAAAATCTTTAGAACTGTAGTTTTGGGTATGTTTAATTCTATAGAGATTTGCCGACTACTCATATGTAGATTCTGTTGAATTAAACCAAGAACATTGATTTAATTATCTTCGGCATACCTCTACTGCGTCGTTTGAAACAAGGACGATGAAAACTACGAGTTTCTCTTAATCTTTTGGCCTTTCTTTTAAATACTTCTTTGCCATAATGTCTCCTGTCAGGATATCTTACATAATATATACGTAAGACAATAGCGGCATTTTGGTGACACTTGAAATAAACTCAATCATATCATACAATTCGGCATTTGATATACTCATCACGAATTAGTACTGATAATTAATTACTAATATTAGCAATATTAATATCTATTGAATAAAGTGCAATCTTTAATTCGAATTATAATATAACACTTCTTAAAACGCACAAAATTTTTTGACTGCTGTCAATAAATAAACAATTTGAAGTCTCTGTCAAATTTATTGTCGCAGCAAACTTAATTTCAAAAAAATTATTTTTAATGGTTTAAAATAACAATAGTCAAATTGAGTATCGACACAAAGATTCTTTGGCTATAAACAAATTTAAAAGTTTTAACGGTTGAGGTTTACAACTAACGACGGCTCTAGAGCAACAACCTAAAAAAAGAAACAACAAAAGGAAATGCGGATCAATGAAGCGCACTAGTTCGTGGAGAATAAAGTATTTATAATAGTTAGAGCAGCAGCTTCCGGTTTCGTCGTAGAGTGAAAGGTCTTTAAAGAGTTCTAAGAAATTAAACTGCTGTTTAACAAGGCGCCACCTGCTGGGTAAAAGAAAGAAATAAAACCGACCAATAGGAGATCCACAGGTTTTACTTAAAGCCTAATACAGGTAAGCTTTAGTTACACCAAAATTAATGTTAACGTTCCAATTGAGGATTGGCTAATAGGAAAACTCAGCGTACACATATCACTTACACACGAAGACTTATCTGGTCGAACATGCAACGACACAGACTTAAATTAAAATTAAAGGGATGAGTACCTTCCGCAAACCCAAAACGTTTCCTGTTTTTGCGTCAACCGCTCTAAATGAAACGCCCGGCGCCCGTATTGAGCTGGTTAAAAACGTTAGGTTGTGGAGAGTACCACCAAATAAAGATTTACTTAAGAACTGAATATCAAGCCGTTTCATGTCATATGTACATGAGCTTCATACGCATTAACAATGAATAAGTTACTTAAATAATAAAACTTAGCTGTAATCTGATGGATGCAGTTCCGAGAGTAAGAGTTTCCAGCTAGCGACGAAATCGACAGTTCGGGAAGTTAGGTAACCCCAGGATTCTTCTTAGGGGAGGTGTGCAAATAGAAACGGAAGGCGGTAGGCTCCCTCGATAAAGTTATAAAGCATAACCAACTCCTGTTAAACGTGGTAGCCACCGGTTGCCTGCAGCTTATCTAATGCGAAACCGTAGTGTGGTTTTTATTAACAAGAAAGGTCTTAATCAGTCACTCCAGCAGCCCCAGGAGCTATCCAGGTATAACACACAGCGAAATCATAAGGCCAAGAAACGTCCTAAAAGAATTTTACGTAGCAATTAAAATTAATACAAACAGAAAAAGAAAAGTAATGTGTACTCACGGTGAATTTAGCTGGATTTATACTTAACCAATAAATTTTATTGGAAATCTTGTAACACACATAAATGATTTGTGTAAATTTCAATTTTTAAGATGCACGCTAAACCACCCGTGCGGAAGAAGAAAAATATCCGCTGTTCGTCTAGGAATCATACTCGAATTTTATTTTCAACCAATAGAAAATTAGCAAAATGCGCGCCAAATACGACTTTCGTCGTAACATATTACTCGTAACACATGTTTTATATTCCTAAAATAAAACCGTAACAAAGTACTAACTTATTTTGTTAATTTAAGTTATAATACAGGGTGAGTAAATACTATAGTTACGTATGTTTATGCGTTTTTATTTATATATTTGTAATAAACCTGAATTATTATTTTATTTAAATTGTACCGGGTGGGCAAATAAGCGAGGTAAGCGGCTGTATCTCAGAAACTAATGATCGTAGAGAGTTACGGTAAAAATTTGATAGGTAAAGTGGGCAAGGTAAAATGCTAGAATTATGTTTAAGTTTTCAAGATCGTCGCCAGTGGGCGTTTCCGCCATCTTGAATTACTTAAAGTTACGTTTCTCGTGATTTTCCTCAATGAATGTAACAAAAAGTATTTGCGTTTTAGTGTTAACTTAAAGTCGAACATTTTTGTCAAACCAATTTTTCTCTATATTTCGAAATAAAGTAGTGGGGAGTATTTGAATGTTGTTTTAAATAAATGCCTGTAACTTCGAAACGGCTTAATGGATTTGGATAAATTTGGTATCATTGAAAGAGCATTTCTTGGGCTTTTAGATTTCTTGTAATTATGACAGTTGAGACCTACATGGCCGCCGATAAAGGGTGTTATTCGATATTATATTCAAAATATTAGATCTTTTCAAAAAATTTAAATGCAATGATATAAATTTTTTTGGACCAGATAATAGACAAATGACCAACTAATAAACCTGTGCAAACTGTATTTTAATATTTTTTTCCTAACTCAAATTATTAAAAAAAAATACTAAACCAGGAATATTAAAAATGCATCGGTTGCTTTCGATAAGAAGGCAAGTAGTAGGCCATGGAAATTAAAAACAACTTCTGTTTTGTTTTTTTGCAGGTCACGCTCTCTAGCGGTTAATCTAAAAACTTGAAAGTTATTTCCAGGATTTCTCTTGGTTACTTTTACTAAGGAATTTTTTTTCTAAAGTTATAAGATGAATAGTTTTTGATATATAGCCGAGAGATTGGCTTATTGGACCACCTGGTACATACTTGCTTGTATCCACATTTTATTTGATAGCCAAACAACTCTTTATCATTGAAAATATAGACTCCATATGGTAGATGGTTTCAGTACTTTGGCTTTTTCCGACAAGTAAATAAGAAGAACATCATGATTTGTGATTTTTACCTTTTTTTGTTTACGCCATTTACAATATAAACGGTATTCTTTTTCATACCTATCACATGATTTTTAGGCAGTAGTTTTGGCCTTACTTCTGCTACTTGCTAGATAATATTTTCAAGTAATTTCAAATTAGAATCCATCTTTTAAAATAGAAATACTCACGTCACGTCAATGAAACTTCTAGTTACCATTCATTACTCGGCAGAAAGGGAAACTCGCACGCTCACAC
>JALBCR010000054.1:1062500-1160000 GCA_030710515.1 Abscondita cerata | reverse complement strand
GACGCTAACTGAATTAAAGGCCTGCATGACGCTCTGCTGCAAATCATTAACGTTCTCATAATTGACAACGTATACTAAATTTTTATGTGTCCCCACAGGAAAAAATCTAGTATGGACAAATCTGGTGATCGCGCAGGCCAACGTATGGGACCGTTTGTTCCAATCCAACGGTTTCCAAATCTTGCTGATAAATATTCAGTGACGATCCTGGAATTATGGGCCGGGGCGCCGTCTTGCTGAAACAAAATACTTCTTTCTTCTTGAATAGGTAGCTCGTCCAATGCATCTTCGACTTCGGCTTGCAGCAGTTGAAGATATCTAGTCGAATTAAGCGTTTGATTATAAATAAATGGACCTATCAAACGATTTCCCAAAATACCGCACCACACGTTAAATCCGAATCGTTCTTGAAACGCGATTCTCGAACTATTTTCGGATTTTCATTATTCCAATAATGATAATTATGCCGATTGTAAATGCCGTTGTTTGTGAATCTACTTTCATCGCTCCAAAGAATTTTTTTAGAAAAAGAATTATCGTTTGTAACTTCATCCAGGTACCATCTACAAAATGTAACTCTTCGAGCATAATCATTCTCTTTGATATGATGGCATATCATTGGCTTATAAGGATGAAATTTCTTCTTTTTAAAACATAATGTACTGAACTTCTTGCCATACCACTGTCATTCGAAATTTTTCTTACTGAAACGGAAGGCTCAACATTAACAGCGGCTAGAACAGCTATTTCAGCATCCTCATTGTCTTTTGATAGGTTGTAGGACGAATGGCGGTGAAGGATCCACCTTGTCGAAGATTTTGCTCGAGTCGGGAAAACAAAGTTCTGTGAGGTTGCCTTCTTTCGGGGTATAAGTTGTGATATTCATTTGCTGCCGCAGTTGAATTACGATGGCATCTTATGTAGACAACAAACATGTCCGTTTTTTCATGGTTTGAAAACTGCATCATCAATTTTGAATATGAATAGCTTACTACAACAACTACAAGTTCTGACACGATACTACTGTAACAATATTATTGACAGATTTGATGTGCAGTTGTTTGTTTCTTAAAAATTTGCAATCATGGATAGTGTGATGTGCTTTAAAATACATCTACAGATCTCAAAAACGATTTTTCTTTATATCTTCTAAAGTACACAAGATAAATAGCTCGAACCTTATATCGTTGAAAAGGAAAAAATCAAGTAATTCAACTGTATAAAAATAAATTATCATTTCCATTTAAAAAATGCAACTTTGGGTCATATTTCGCTACTGATGCAAGCAAAAAATATTTTAATGACGCATATTATTCAATATCTAAATGTCTACAACTTTTATATTTACATATTTTTGATAGGATAAATAGTGTGGATTCTACGCAAGTTTAAAGAAAATGCCGATTTTCACTTTTTTGCAATATCTAGTAGGCAACGCATTTCTTTGGAAAAACAAGAGAAGGTCTGAAGAGGTAAGATAAATACCTCCATATTGTTCCATTTAACCGACCCTGTAACTCTTACCGTTTCCAAAATACCAATGGTGAGCATCGAATTTTGGACACACTGTATACGATATATTTACTTGTAAAGCACCACTTTTAAAATGATGTTATATTATTGTAATAATTTTAGTTTTCCCAAAACTAAGTCTGGGGCCTTCTTATCAGAGAGAGAATCGTAGATGATCCATTAAAACTCTGCAGGTTTAATTCAATTATCGTAATAATGTCGTTTTCAATTTCTATCGAACTCTATTGTGTGCAATAAAATGCATTCAAAGTTTAAACTTCTTTAATAAAGGTTAAGTATGTGCAGGATGTATTTGATCAATTGAAAGAAATTGTTTACAATTAGTTGCATCATAATAACGTATATCCTACGTTTGATTTGTGCATTTTCAAAATTAATAAAAATAAGCTTGAATAAATCAAATATAGTTCTATTTCTATACGAACAAATGATTAAAAAAGGATTGAGAAGGTTAAGAATCTAACTGATTTTTATTATTAATTTTTCGGTAACAGTATAAGAAAAATTGAGTGAACGACATATTAACCAACACTAAAAATATATCAAAACAACCTATTGTTGATCAACATAAATTATTCTTATAAATTTATACGAAAAGTAAAAATTTTATATAATTGAGTTGTCATAATCGGCATCCTTGTAAAATTCTTAAGTGTTGTTAAACTCAGCATCTTAGTTTATTCACCATATTTGAAACTACTGATAAATCAATAAATAAGGATTATAATTTCAAAATGTATTTTATAAAAATGTAATCAATCGTTAACATACGTTCGAATAAATTATATAAAGAAGAACCTTAAACTTACAACTTCTTTTATCCACGCGCCCATTAATGAATAGTGGTCAAGGGTGTCTTGGGGCGGCATGTCTATATAGTACAGGTGTATATTTTTAAGTACAACAGGTGCTTTTCAAGGTTATTAAACTGAAACTTTTCCTTTCTTAATGTTAGTTTTTTAGGTATTTATATTTCTACCCTTATATAAATTAGATTGTGGATAAAATATTTTATTCAATATCCGAGAATTTTTTTCAGTATGATTGTACTAAAATTGTAAGTTGAACTTGATCAAATTGTGGAATATACTATAGGTATTATTTAATGTGCTTAGAACACTTGAAACTTTTTTAGAGGGTTTCGCATTCTACTTGATTGAAGGTTTTTCTTGAGACTCTACGGATTAATCATTAAATAACACCGTTTTAAGACCAGTGAAAAACAAAGGGTTATCAGTATTATAAAGTGCGGTTTAAAATTTAAATAAATCTATTATTCTTGCATCGACATTTATTACACATTTTTGATTTACGTTTTTACGTGTTTTAATTTTAGTTGCGTTTTAAAGGAAAAATTAACTCTACCAGTTCTTTTACCAAAATTTTTCTACAAATTATTTCGAGAAAAACCGATAGCGCCAAATTGTTGACAATAATTTATTGACTACGTACTAACTTTTCTTGAAAATTCTTTGATCCGATTTTGAGTAGACTAGCTTGTACAGTCTTTCGCGTATATAGTGGCGCGGTTAAAAGAACTAATTGTTCCCCTTTAATTACATACATATAAACAAAATAAAATGGGATAGATTTTGTTAATGTATAGGTAAGCTTAGTACCGAATTAACAAAACTGAGAGCCTGAAAGTTCAACGTTCGTCTACAGTTAGATATTGTAGTTTCATGTAAAATATAATGAATTACTCTTCATAGCAAAAAAAACTATAATAGAAAATGTTTAAAAGTGAAAGTTGCGATGTTTTTGGTTCAGAAATTAAGTTTTCTGTGATAATACAACCATTTTTGTCATCACAGTAGTTTAAGACATTAACAAATTGTAAACTCCTGATTATTTTAAAGTGTTAATATTGTCCTTCTCAGTGAACACTACACGTTTTTTTGTAATGGCTTCGTAATTTGTATGTTTTCTAGCAAACTTCTTATCTTTTCTTTTCTTGTATAGAATGCTTGTGCTTTCAATTTATGTAGCTTGTCTTCTGTTTTACACTGTGTTAATTGTCTGTTCAATTCCGCTTTTCTTGCTTCGTCATCCGAATCTCCAAGTTGAGTTTTGATTCAATTTTTATTTTATTTGCATCACAAATGATAC
This sequence comes from Abscondita cerata, assembly GCA_030710515.1. Lineage (NCBI taxonomy): Eukaryota > Metazoa > Arthropoda > Insecta > Coleoptera > Lampyridae > Abscondita > Abscondita cerata. The sequence goes on along the minus strand of JALBCR010000054.1, from coordinate 1,156,358 downwards.
AGGTATCAGACCTTGGGTAACCGAAACATATATTAAAATCTTTTTCAAAGTTCAAAGATTCTGGTAGATATAACCTTTTTGATTTATTTAGACTATAATGCGAGTTTCGACCCTTGAAACTCTTTATGTGATGATGTATAGGATTTACAGTATCTTGTGAAATTTTATGTTGTCGATTATGATGCATTCCTCTTTTATCATGACATGATTGTCCTTCTTTTTCAAATATTTTTTCAGTGTTATGAGGCGTCTATTTGTAATTCCATGGAGATTCATAAATGTCTTTTGGCCCACAGACTGCTCCTTAAATGCATGATTTTCATTGTCTTCTCCAATTCTATCTTTGAAAGTAAACGAATTATCTCGTAAATTTGCAGTCAATTCTTCACGTCTCGGACGCCTTCTTTTAATGTTGTGTATAGTTATAAGACCACACAAATAACTATTTTGTTCATTTCTATCTTTTAGTGAGTTAAATGAACGGATTATGTTACATTTTGTTTATCGGTGATAATTTCAAAGCAACGGAATCTGCTACACCTGCATGATTCCCCTGTTTCATATGTATGGTTTCTAATTTTTTTAGATGCATCCCTAATTCGACCGTAACACTTCGTTTTTGCGTGTTGCCTGACTTGGAAGATCATTATCACTACTATTATTGTCTTCACTAGCACTTATGTTTAGCAAGAAAACCACATTTGCTTGTAGCAACTTAAATTTGCAACTAATTGTTTCTTTACATTCGCACTCAACAAAGGGATCGTATCAACTTATGTGTGCAGCATTCTTTTTTATACCCGTCATCAGTTTTTATTGCTTCTCGAATAGGTCCTCGTAGCAAACAATGACACATGCATTTTATAACACTCGAACAGGAAGGTTCTTGATAATTTTATGGACTAAGATCTATCTTCCATACAACGGCGTGGACTTAGATCGCCTTTCCTTCGTACACATAATATGAATACGCGAATAAAGTGGACTATATTTGCTACAATTCGAGTATACCACGTGAAAGAACAGATCCGAATCTACTCGTATAAGACAGCATGTATAACTCATTTTTCATCCTGAAGTGACTTAGATTGTTTTTCCCCTGTAGTCTTTATTTATAGAAAAGAATTTTTAATACGATGTAATTAAAACTAAAATGACAATCACTTTTAATAAAAAACCGTATTTGAAATTACAACATTTCTTAAAACTGTTCTTGAATGGTTTTAAAATAATAATCTTGTTGTCTTGTTTGTTGATTCTAGGTTCTAGTAAAACCTGAGACAGAAAGTCAAAAGTGAAATAGCAAATTTAAAGCATAAACCTTTACGCTCTCATTATTCATAACATTAAAAACCTTAATCGGGCATTTTCTAAAAATCTTTATTAATTCCATGAGTTTCAAATTGTTTACGATCAAGAAGCTAAAAATGTATAACACCTCCAACTCTGGATTATACTTTACTTCGCTGATTCCAAATAAAGTCCTTAGAACACTATCTTCTGTTTATCGGTAGAGACCTGTGGTAGAGACAAACTATTCGAAATATTTGTCTTATCTATAATAACAACTGTATTGACTTAAATTAAACTTTTATCTTTAGAATATGTGCATATTCTTGCAAGTATTATATCTAATAGTTTACTCATAGGTGTACTCATTTAACCTCATATTCAATACAAACAGGTTTTATGCAAAAGTATTTCATTATGCTTGTTTCAATAACTGTATTAAATTATGAAAGCAACTGAACATTGATTAGAATTTTCGTAAAATCACAAAATACTAAATACTTATTTTTTACAAACGTAAAGAATGATATTAACATTTGAAGGAAGATTAGACATTCTACACTTGTTCTTTATTTCTAGCTTCAACAAAATGCCGTAACGTATAATGTATACTACAATCTGAAATTTTCATAGCAATCGTAGATCAAATGAAATTTTTCTATAGTAAAAATTCTATGTTGCGTCTTGCCAAAAACACACGGTATACAATCTGCGTGTAACGCATCGTTACACTTAATTGATTCTTATATAAGCTTAAATAATTCGAAAATCCTGATGGACCGTTATCATCATAATTCATAAGCAAATTTTTGTTTTTAAACATTTCCAAACTTTCACAAGAATTAAGTTCGTTTTTATTATCTATTCCTTTCATTAATTCAATGTCGCCTACTCTATAGCCATTTTCAAGCATATGCATGGCAACACTGCACCTATCTGTGCGATTATATTTGACATGAGCTAAGTGCTCTTTAAAACGAGTTTTAATAGGTCTCTTGGTTTGCCCTTTATATACTTGGTTACAGTCTTTACAATTTATTTTATATATTCTCGATTTATCACACATTTTTATTGGGTATTTCGGATTGCCTAAAAGATTTTGCAAGTTGCTACTACTAGAGGTTACTGTTTTATATTCAAATTTTACAAATATTTTTTGAAGACCTTTTGTGTATGTGGGATAATTTGGTAATTTGACATATTTCTTATCTATTTTGCTATTACTAGTTCCTAACGTTGTAATGTTTCTAATGTTTAACTTATGTTTATGTTTTCTAATTATGTTTGTGACAATTGATTCCTGAAAACTATTGTATGATGCGATCTGCTTAATATTTCGCAGTTCTTTATCAAAGTTTTGTTTTGACAATGGGAAATGCAATAATCTGTGAATCAAAAGTTGAAAGATGCAAGTTTATGTTGCATGCTATGGTTGGAATCGTTTGTTATTAACCTCATCGTGTTAGTGTCTTTACGATAAATATCAATATCTAGTTTGTTGCCATTTCTTGTCACTAAAGTGTCTAAAAAGGTAACTTAAGGTTTATTTCTGTCTCATAGGTAAGCTTAATCGTCTCAAATTTTGAATTTAAAATTTCTACAAATTGCTGAGGGTTGTAAACTTTTGTGTCGATGACTGCAAAAACATCATCTACATATCTAAACCAAACTCTAGGATAGTATTCTAAATTATTTTTTAAATCAGCTTTAAATTTACCCATGAACCATTTAAAGGTTTGATCGAACTATGAGTGCTTTGTTAAATTTGAGGTTATATTTTAAGCCTATATTTAACAAAGTTAATTCGTCATTGTTAAAAATCTCCGAAGAGTTGTTTACCACTATGTTAGATTTTTGGGGATCAAGTCTGTGTACCTCTTCTTTATTACATTTCCCATTGTCAAATCAAAACTTTGATAAAGAACTGCGAAATATTAAGCAGGTCGCTAGATACAATGGATATCAAGAATCAATTGTCTCAAACATAATTAGAAAACATAAACATAAGTTAAACATTACAACGTTGGGAACTAGTAACAGCAAAATAGATAAGAAATATGTCAATTTACCAAATTATCCCACATACACAAAAGGTCTTCAAAAAGTATTTTTAAAATTTGATTATAAAACAGTAATTTCTAGTAGTGACAACTTGCAAAATCTGAAAGACCCAATAGAAATGTGTGATAAATCGGGAGTATATAAAATAAATTGTAAAGACAGTAACCAAGTATATATAGGGCAAACCAAGAGACCTATTAAAACCCGTTTTAAAGAGCACTTAGCTTAGTCAAATATCATCGCACAGATAGGTCCAGTGTTGCCACGCATATGCTTGAAAATGGACATAGAGTAGGCGACATTGAATTAATTAAAAGGGTAGACAATAAAAACGATTCTTGTGAAAGTTTGGAAATTTTTAAAACAGAAAATGCTTATGAATTATGATGATAACGGTCCATTAGGATTTTCGGAATTATTCAAGCTTATATATGAATCAATTAAGTGTAACAATACGTGACACGCAGATAGTATATATACGCTTCCTATTGTTTTTAATTTTAGTATCGGTTCGCTGATGATGATCGATTAGCTATTGAAATATGTGTCCGAGTACAGTTTTTTTGGTCCAGTTTTTTGGTGTTTTTAGCTTTTAGTTTTAAATGATTGAAGCAAAACTTAATGTTTTATGAAAGACAAAACTTGGGGCTTTGTCGCTGTAGTATAACTTTTTTCAAAATGTTTACTTTTGTTTTTTTATGTTTAAATTTGTACATTGTATAGCATATTTAACACTATTATTTTAATAGAAATAAATACAAAAGTCCCTTCTTATATCTATCAATTTAAATCAAAACATTTCTAATAACTTAAAAATTTGAGCCAATTTTATAGGTACTTTAAGACCATTCGAAGCATTAAATTCTTACTTAGTGCACGATTTAGCGATGGCGCACTGCTAATACGTATTCCTCTTAACAAGAAAATTCGCAGTGAATGACGCAAATTTTAATTTCTTAAGTAAACTATAAATCTTTTTCAGTAATATAATTTATCACTCTCAAGTTTCATAAATATTAAAGCTATTAAGGATACAAATAAAACATGGAATAAAAATTAATCTTTTTAAAAATTTTTTTTACTGAAAAATAAACAAAAGAAAATATTCGATCAATACCGCACATATGCAATTACAAAACAATTTATAATGCTCAATGTGCAATAAGGGCAATTTAAGAACATATCAAAAGATGAAGATTTATTACGCCATTTAATTACAACTTCTCGTTGTAACGTCTAGAAATTAAGAAAACTACCGATAGCATACCACATTGTGCTTCTTTTAATTATTAAACCACTCATTAATATAAAATAACTGATTTGTATAATTTTTCATTTGTGTTGTTTGTAATTTGCTTAACTACTACTATACGGAATGGTCAATTAACTCTTACACAGCACGCGTTTTTCATACATTCGTACTGTTATTATAACACTCAATCATTCTAAATGCTCACACTTTTTTCATTTCTATTAATAATTATCTTACTGCACAAAACGAATTCTTTAATATTGTGCGGGTTTTAAGCGTGGGAATGTTGAAAACCATATTGAAAGTTAATTTGGTCTTAATTTAAACTTGTCGTTTTGTGGTCGTTACGCATCGAATTAAATTGCAATTCACTTATTAAATAAATACTAGAATTTCACTTAATGTTCTCTGAATAATAACTGGTTTTTTTATTAAATCAAGTGGGATAATGCATATTTCATACACGAAATTTACATTTAGAAAAGTTTAGTTGGGCATCCTTTCCCTGTACCTATATTTAACTTTCTGATTATTAATTAAATTAAAAGGTAATCAAAATTACTGTAGTTTTGAAAAAAATTTATATGTAATTTAAAAAGGTTAAATTGCATTAATTTGTTAATCGCCGTTTATTTAATATTATTATTACTTCTTTCTGTATTATTTCATTTTACTATTATTCTTCAATGGAAGTTTTTAACATTATTATGGCTTCTTCGTATTCAAAGAATGGACACATGTCTGTCTTGCAAACAACATACCTATTTATTAATGTAAAATTTTAAAGTTTACATAAAATTGTTCAAAAAGCAATTATCAAAATCGTCCGAACACCCGGTATTAAGAAACCGTATAAGGAAATGATACCACAAAAAATAAAAAACATTGAGAATAGTATTAGCTAAAATGCTTAAAAGTTAAAAGAAAAGTATCTTCAACAAAGGATACAAAATAACTACAATGGAAGTAAGAAACCTGCAAATTAATTGTTAAAAGCGAATGAAAAATTAAAAAACTGCAAAAACACAAAAATAAAAACGTTGAAAATAGTATCAGTTATGTTGGTAACACATTGGTAACACATTATTATCTACGACCACTACTGTAAATGACAATTTACTCACGGTTTGCTATCTTTGTATGGCGCATTTTACACGTACCCGTTGTGTAATGTGTAAACAAACCTTCTCTAGAGTGTAAACAAAACTCTCTGGAGATTTTTATTTACACCTTGCATGAAGCTCCGACACATACAACTTAAATCGATTTAATATAGTATTTTCAATAAGTAGAATTTTGAGGAATCTCAATAAAATGACGAAATTAAAAAAATCAGGGGTTATGTTCGTTAGGAAATTTAACCACAGAAAAGAAACTATACAGATACTCTACTTGCAGATTTTTTTGTCATTTTATCAAACTAGCGCATCCCTCTACGCACATTATTAATATGGCTGATATTTCTTCTTTGTTTATTAGTTGTTCTACAAACATTTTTTTATTGCCTGTATTGAATTTATAAAACGTCACTTAAATTATTGTGTACGCAAGTACATCTAGTAACCCTCGAGCAAGCAAACGTCAAGTGTTATTTGGAAGTACCGGGAAGATTGTGTAAAACAATTACAACTTCTTTAAAAGTACGAATTCAAGTAATACAGTAATTAGACAACATTTTATTTGGTTATATTGAATGGCATTTTTATAGGCAACACATTGTTATTAATGGTACAAATGCAACCCTCAACACTTAACTTTCTTCTCAATCTCTGATGGTCATTAAAGGTGAGAAAACCATTTGATACGTTGGGACAGAAAACATCTTACTGAATATAACAATGGACAACATGAAATGTGTATTTTACTTTGTTCGTACATGGTTCGATCACTAATTATTAAAAATCAGAACGATTAATTATATAATACTGGTATAAAACGTATGTACCTACTTACATGCTTCACCTCATATTCGTAAAGAAGGTGGCAATAAGAGATGCTATTTTGAACTGATATTGCGAAACTAGTTAGAATTTGATAGTATTTGTGAGAAGGACCGGGAAGAAGTTTGTCGAAGAGGACTACATAAATAAGGAACATAATGGACAACTTGTTTTTTCTACTACTAGCTGTGAAGTGGACAATTATTGCGTCTCCTAGCCAACTGAGAAGTTGAATTTCTCTATTAGTGGTTAATAATATTTTCTATTGTTGACCTAGGTTAATAATGGACAATTTCAAATTTTTTGAGAATCTAAGAATAGTTGTTTAACAAAAACGAGTGAAACATAATTTTGTATATCCAGGAGATTATCTTTAACGTATTTGCTACTTAAAATTACCTACCACGATAAAATTATTTGAATAAAAAAATGCCATTAGTTTAAAATTCGCGCCCCTATTCCATAACCGCAAATACATAACCTGAATTTATTTCTTTGTTAAATGATAGTAGAATCAGTTTTTTCAGGTTTCCCAAAGGAGATTTAACCAGGCGAGTTAAGTTACATGAAGAATTTTAAGTAAATTACAAAGATTTTGTTGTAGGTGTTTTGAATGGTTAACAGAATCTGGAAGGTCCGATCTGTTGCATGAAAATGTCGACTCTAAAAACTTAACGAGTATGTGGCAAACACTTGCCATTCCTAAATGAATTACAAGTGTCAATTTCTGAAACCCACTATTCAAATGATGCAAGGTATATTGGCGAAGCAATAAATGCCTGTTAACATCTCTAGCTATACCAAAACTACTCAAGCTTGCAGTTCAAATACTGTTAGGTAAAGAAAATTACGGAGGAACATTCTTAAATTGCAACGTGAAAAGAAAGCACCTCAATTGAAGTTAACGTCTCCCAACGATTACTTCCCGAAAGCAGATCACAAATTGTGACAGTCCAAGTAGACTTAAAAATAAACCACTAAGAAGCAGGAGATATACAGAAGAATACAAACAATTTTCACTAAAATTATATTTTACGAGCCCCAAAATGTTAATTTTAAAGTAGGTTTTAAATTTTTGCCAGCTGAAACTACTATGTGATCATGGTTAGAGTTATATATAAAAATTTTCACAACCCTTGTGCTACATCTTTACAACTACGATATGTAAAGGTGACAAATTGAAGTTGATAGAATTAGACTGCATAGAAAAGCTACAACTACAATGCGGTGCCAATGTTAGGGCAGTAGTAAAATTTGGAAACCTAGTTAAAAGAATAGATGTATCACCGGAAAAACCATACCTTCTCGTAAACGATAAGAAAATCTATTATTTCTTCGATGTCTCCTATTTATTGAAGTCGGTGCAAAATAACTTGATTAAATACGATATAATCTTTAATAACAAAAAAGCATCTTAGAAAGACATTAAAAATTTCTACATGTCAAACAAATCTAAACCGCTGCGATTGGCTCCTAAATCAACTAATTTACATATTACTCCAAATAATTTTCAGAAAAGGAAGGTGAAATATGGCCACACAAGTGTCTAGTGAATCAGTTGCAGTTGGTTTATCAACGTATGTAGCTTTTAATGCTTTTTGATTTATTTGCATTCCTGTGCTACTTGATTTTTACAAAAAAAAAAGTGTGTTTTTTGTATTGTTGGTTTAAATTTGGCTAGTAGTAAAAATTGTACATACACCTACGCACCTGGTGCTAAGGCAATAATGACAGACTTCACAACCTTGGTGTATAATATACTATTATTTTTATTCTCATTTTTGTGTTAACCATAAATCGTGCAATGTCGTTTACGAACAATCTTGATATATATTTTTGAACATGAATGACTTTAAGAAGGTTGCCGCACATACAACACTTTAACTGATTAGTATTAGTAGTTCAAATAATAAACAAATGGTGAAAATGAACTTATGGTAATATAAATTGCATCAATATCAAATTGACATTTCCTTTACTTGCAATTTATAGACAACAAAGCATGAGACATGTGAAAATACCTTGACTGCCTTTGTAAATACGCAAATTTCAAATTCTAGGGTTTCAGGGATGGGAGATATAGAGGCTGAGGGAAGAAAGTTGTTACAATAAAAATTCACGTTTACTAGCTTTTACTTTTCGAACTTTAAGATTTTCTTGCGTACGTGTTACTTTGCTTATTACGGCTTTGTCGACTTTCACTGCAAGTTTAACAGGACAAGGTCAACGTCTAAATCAATTGCGCTCGTTTTTACGTTCTTTTTTTTGGTGTTTGACTGTCAACGAGGACAGTCGTGTTTTGTATAAAAATAAACTGCCAAAGAAAATTCTAAACACCAGTGATGGATTAATCTGAAGGTTGTTATAACCATTTGCCTGTTGTGAAACGTAAATTACACCGGATTCGTAATGATAAATAAATCGGAATGTTGTGCAGAATGAACGTTTGCAGGTGAGCTTACTTACTTCCTACGTGGCGGGTAGTCACTGCATTGAGTTTTTCTAAATATTAAAGTTTCTTTGTCCGTTCGTATTTTTTGAGATTACTTAGCTTGCTGTCTGCTGAGCGTTGATTACGTCCAGAAATTGTGGGTTGTCTTCTGGAACCGTCCCTGCTTTATGCTGTTGTAATTGGAAGGATTAACCTTTCGACCCTTACTTGTACTCGAGGAAGTGATATATGGAAATAAACTTATGTTTTTAGAAGGTGCCGATTTAAATTCTGTTACGCAAGATAACGGGGACCAGCGATTGTGCTTTGCTTTGCAGCTATTTCAATTTTGGCGTGTGTATCCAAACAATCCAATTACCAGTACCGAACCCTTTCTTAACTCTAAGTAGGAACTATTGATGTCGAACGCTCCAAAAGGACGCCTTAATGAACGATACACGTATGTGATCCTAGTTAAGTAACTCCAGGTAAGTATATCTTAATGTCAAAGAATTGTGCTAGACTAATTACTTGTACTCGACGGTTTCTTATCCTGTTTATTTGTATTACTATCAAAGTAACCTTGACTGCTTTGATGAAGTACGTTTAAATTAAGTTGGCGCTTATAATTAATTTACTCGTTGTTACATTTGAATCCACACGCTCTATGTGCGTAGTTAGCGAGATAAGTTCGATGCTCAAATAGGATAAAGACCCGTCTCACCCAATAGCAACGGCTATCGAGTTTTGTCTATTACCTGTTTGCTGTGTCGCTAATTAATTTTATTTATATATGTGAATATCGGCGAGAGAGCACGATATTCTGTATTGCTACGTATATATTTTTGTATGACGTATTATGTGTGTAACCGATTAAAGAGCACTTAAATCGACGCAACTACTTTTGTTTAATTGCCCATTAACCAAAGCTATTGTAGCAGAGTGGCTTAACAGAACTAGGAGAGAGTCAAAGGAGTGGAAGGGGAGACAAAGTTAAAGGTAAGGAGAAGGGGTAGATAAAATTACAGAGCTAAGGGGTGAAAATTTTGGGAACTGAAAATTTGGAGACAAAATTTTTGGAAGGAAAATATTTTGGGGTAAAAACGTTTAGGGAGTTTAAAAATGAGGAGCGGAAATTTTTCTGCGATAAAAACTTTTGAGGCAAAAATTTAGATGGAAGATGCTAATGGAAAGATGTGGAACGTTTGTAAGCGATTGGAAAAGATAGTACAAGGATTGGGGGACGGGGATGATCGTAGATACAGTATAGTACAAAACTCGAGTTGTAACATTAACACAAAAGTCCTGGTAGTAGTTCCAAAAGCAAAATTTGTACTCCTTCAGAAGTTTTCGAAGAGGGAACGGCATTTGCACTCAAACCACCTGAACAACTAAAGGTATACAGGGTGTCTTACCGGGAACTGCCATTAGCCGTGTACAGAAAAGTAAACATGGAAAAAGTTTAAAAATTTAGAGAATAACTAAAAACCAATAGGACATACTCAACTAAAATATTTTCATTCTTTTGTCACTCCCGATTGTACCAAAAGTCGACATCAACTTTGTTATTTTAAATGGAACACCCTATATATTAATGCATTTTCGGATTTTACGTCAAATTATATATAAACTGTATACACCGTGTCCGTGCATGTTGGTTACATATGGAAAACTTTGTTATTATTGATTTTATGAAAAACAGTTATTCTTTATAAAAACTTTGTGCATGTTCTAAAACCCGGAAGTTAACCATTAGATATGAAATTATATCACTCGTGTAATAATAATAATAATTTATATCGTTTTTGTTCAAGAGTAAAGTACTTTCATTTTTGACCATATCGAAAATTTTTAATAAGAAAAGTTTTAAATACTCAATATTGTTTATTTACAATTAAAAAATATTATTTTTACATTTTCTCTGCGATAACATTGAAAATTTAACCCTTAAGTACCCAGGTGCGGTCACTGAGACCGCTTATAAATCACAAGATGTTACATACCCCGTAATGACTAATGTCTCCCACTCTAGGCCTTTAGCTATTCTAATAGGCACCCGAAAGACTAATAAAACCAGTGCAATTGGAATTCTCGGTGTACACAGATTCATTTAGCAGCACCAAAAAAATGTTTTGCAGTCTGTATGTCTCGAGTCGGGTATTACCGTTTAAAATGGCAGAGAAAACCGGAGTGGCGCAACTGATCCGGATTTTGAAAACTGTTATGCAGTGGTTTCATAAATTTGTGAAAATGATATAGAGACAAACTGCAGTGAAAGTGAGTATATACAGAGTGAACACAGTTCTTCATCTCAGTTGTCGGCTAACAAAAGTGCCGAAGTAGATCAATCTGAAGAAAATCAAACTGACAATCTACAAACACATGAAGAAAGTAGTAACAGTAATGGTAATGATTGTTGCAAAAAAATCATTTTGGTAAAAAATTTCGTTGGCCTAGCCAACTCGTTCTAAACCAAAAACACAATATTATCACAAAATTGCCTGGATTATTAGGTATTGCTCGTAATGAAAATGATAGAGCAGATCCATTGACAACGTGGGGCTTCACACATTAGAGACGATATTAATGTATACAAATAAAATATTAGCAAGACAGAGATTAAAATATAAAGAAACTTCATATATGAAAGACATTGATAAAATTGAACTAAACACATTCATAGGGGTTTTTACTTTACTGCTGTTTTTAAATCAAATAGAGAAAATTTTAGATCCCTTTTTGCAACCGACGGGACAGGTATGCAAAATCATTTTGGCGCCATACTATTTTGTCATAGATTTGACAATCCTGAGACTCGACATGATAGGAAAAAAACTGATGCAGCTGCTCCTATTTCTCAAATTTTTAATTATTTTGTCAATAACTCTCAGACTGTGTATACTAAGGCAGTTCAGCGTGTGTCGACGAAATGTTAATAAGCTTTCGTGGCAGAACAAAATTCAAAATGTATATGCCCATTTAACCGGCTAAATACGGCATAAAGCTAATGTGTCTGACGGACTCTCGCATTAATTACTTATACAATGCATATATTTATATATTGGCAAAGACTCAGATGGTGCTACCTTGTCAGTTGAAGACCAATGTTATGCAAAGCCTACACAAGCAATTTTGCGTCTCTGTAAACTACTAGAAAATTCTTTAAAAAAAAGAAGTTAATTATAACCAGGTTTCACTCTTTTTTGGTTTTATCAATAATATAACTTTAGTGTCCCATGCGCTTAAGGAGAACAAAGTAGTGATACTAGTGTCAACAATGCATCACACTGAATCAATAAACGAAGCAACGAAGTAACCGGAAATGATAAGTTATTATAAATGCAATAAGAGTGGAGTTGACACTTTGGACCAAAAATGTTCAAATTATTCTACTAGAAGACGAAATCGACGATGGCCCATGGGATCTTTTTTAGGTTACTTGATATCGGTTCAAGTATTGCATATGTTTAGTATAACTCATACAAAAATAATGGCGGTATAACCAGATTTAATTTCATGTCACAACTGGCAAGACAGTTAGTAACACCACACCTGTATAAGAGAAATGAAGACTACCATCTAACGTTGGAATTACAATTATGCATTTGAAGAATATTGGGTATAGAGGCCTGGTTACCGTTACTAGAAGCAGATCAAAAACTGAAAAGAGAAAAAACTTGTTATACATGCTACCCAAAGACAAAAACAAAGACTTTTATACGTCTTATTGTTGTAGATAACCTGTGTGTTTAGAGTGCACAAATAAAGTTTGTAATAATTGTAGCCACAATATTTAACTACAATTGATGCCTTGCAATTTTGTACTCAGAAAGTCTTTATATACGTCAAATAATTTTTGTAAGTTAGTTTGATCCAAATGGTAACAGTTTGTCATAATTTTATCACTGTAGTCATAAAAGTTTTTGTTTGTTTGGGTTATATAATTTTTTTTTTAACTTTCTTAGACTATTAAGTAAGTCAATGTAATATTCAAATTATACAAATTAAAATTAATTGACGTGGTTTTAATACTCGCTAGATCATTAACGAATACAGTCCCATATTAAAAAAAAGTTTTTTCTAATACCTGTTATAGGCCATTTAGATTTGATGTCACTGAGCCCGGCCTGGCTACCAAAGTAAATGCGATTAAGGGTTTTAAGTTTGAAGATTAACACATAATAACATTACAGTAAAACCTCTAAATAGCGGTCACTAAAATTTGCTGCAAAACGGTATATGGCGGTGGCTGTCATTGGGAGGAAACAAAATTTCTATGCGTTGTTTATTAAAATCTTTTAAGTATGGAACATAATACGGTTCGCTATAGGGTACTATATATCTGCATTAAAAAATAACTATAAATGTGCTGATGCAATATTAAATAATTAGACGATATAATAATGGAAGAGTTATACATATTGAATACATAATACATAATATATTTACCTATTTTCTAATTGCTCGTTATACCTATTACAATAATTAATTACATACATATACATATCATTAAATTACATTTAAGTTTAGTTTGTAAAACAGAAGATTCACATTTTGATAAAATTTGAAGTACTTCTACCGCTAGCTCACTCTTATCATTTGAAAATAGAAAACTTTGCACATCTCTTAGTTTTTCACACACTTCACCCATATCTTTAATGTTTGACGTAAAAACTTTGAATTCTTCTGCACCACTTTTATTGTTCGAATCACAGCCTTCACTATAGTCTAATTCACTGATTATATCTTGAATACTTAAATTGGGGTTTTGGTCAAAATATCACAATCAATAGATGCATAATTTTCAAGGCTTACACGTTGATTACCTTCTAGTAATACAGGAAAAAGCTGAGCTAGTGGAATTTCGTCTTCTTCATCGAAATCTTCTTGCAGGACCTTTTCGAGAATCCTGCTTTCCCAAAACATTTAGCAATTGTAATAGGACAAACGTTTCTCCAGGCTACTGATATTCAAACTAAAGCGCTGGTTAAATTGATACTTTTTTCCGCATCTTCAAAAGGACGTTCGGTATTTGTGAATGTTAGCAGCCTTTTGATTAAAAACTTTCTGTAGGCCATCTTAAAGTTTTGGATAATTCCTAGATCCAGTGGCTGGCAATGGGATGTGGTGTTTGGGGGTAGAAAAACAATGTTCACATTTTCAAGAGTCACTTTGGGATGAGACGTGGCATTATCCAGAAATAATAAGACTTTTCTATTTTCTTTTTTCATTTTTTCATCAAAGCCAGGAAGTCATAATCTCTACCGTCATCCAAGCTTTTTATTAGATACCCATTCTAAGAGCAATTTGTTGATATGAGAGCCTTTAAAGCATCTTGGGTGTTTACTTTTTCAATGATTAACGGATTTTCCTTATCACCTTCCATATTTGTACAAAATAAAATTGTCAATCTTTGTTTTGCAGCTTTTTACCACTACATTTATCGTTTTTAAAGAGAACGTTTTGTTTGGCATCGCAAGGTAAAAAGTCCGGTCTCGTCAGCATTGTACACATTTTGGGTGAATACTCTTTCAATATTACTGACAGCTTTGCTTTCCAAGCTTCAACAGTGTCCAGGTTAATATCAGCTGACTCCCGCAAATTGTTTTAAAGGTTATGTTATGTCTTTGACAAAATTTCTCAAGCCACCTATTTGAAGCTTTAAAATCCGTCATTTTTTAATTTTTCTATTAAAGGTCCAGATATAAAATATTTTTATTCCTAGCTTTACAAAACCAATTGTAAACTACTCGGTCAATTTCTAAACCTTCAGTTCTAGGAAATTTTTCTTCTGCTCTGTATTGGAACCTTCTTCAAATAGCTTTTTAAATCACATTTGTTTTTAAAATATCGTTAACTTGTGTTCTTCCAACACAGCCAACTTTCTAGCACTGGTATTGAACTTTTCACTTTCCACAATTATATCAATTTTCTCTTTAAGAGACAAATGTTTTCTTTTTAGCGACATTGTAATTTTTCTGTACGTCTATATGTAACAGCACTGTTGAACATACTAACTCAAACTATGTACGCAAAATACGATTTTTGAGGTGAGCTTAATGAGCCTTTTAATTGCACTTTCTCTGTAATGAGAGTCTATTGTAAATCGAACAAATTCTTTAAATCCGTTCTTAAATACCGGTAATTACTTAAGCCTCACACAATGAAACAATTATATATTATGCACAACTTGAACGCTAAGCTGTTGTCTACTAATGACCTTACTTAAGAATGGCCAGAAATGGGGGTAGAATTACATGTATTTTTTCAAGAAAGTTTACAAATAAGTGGCCGTGGCCGTTATCGAGAGGTGGTCGCTATTAGAAGGTCATTAATATGAATATTTCCGTATAATTGGTTTTGACTTGGAAAACTTGGCCGGTTTTAAAGGTGGCCGCTTTTAAGAGGTGGTCAAAATATAGGTTTTACTGTAATAATTTTTACTTGTAAGTTAAATAACTAAAACTTATTTTTCATTAGCAACATCTTTTCTTATTAAAAGTTTTCGATATGGTCAAAAATGAAAGGTACTTTACTAGAACAAAAATGATATAAATTATTATTATTATATGAGTGATATAATTCATATCTGATGGTTGAATTTTGGGTTTTATAACATGCACAACCTTTTTGAAGATTTACTGTTTTTCATAAAATCAATAATAACAAAGGTTTCCATATGTAGCCAACTTAGGCGGACACAGTGTCTATTGTATTTAATTTACACTTTATGCTGTGCATTATTATTAATGTTTAGTTTCAAGGATAGGTGGAAGATCCACTACTGTAGTTGAACCTATACCATTATTGTAAACAATGTGTTCAAGAAAACAGTATTATTACGCCAAAACGCAGAAACGAATATTCAACACTACAGATACAAACAAAATGGACAGAAATAAAATTAGTCACTACTTCTTGAAAACTATAAAAAGAAGAAGTCATTTAAATTGCCTTTATTAACAGCTTATTACTTACAACAGTTTATTTCTGTTTCAGAACTTTCAGTTACCTAGTGAAAAAGTAAAAAGCTTTAGTAATTGAAAAACAAAACAAATAATCTTTAAAAAATCATTATTGCTACATACAAATAATAAAATTAATTTAAAAATTGTTGAGTATAAAACATAGATTATATTGTAAAATTATATTACTACACTTTTAGGTATTTTCTTATTAATATACAAATTGGTTGAATCGCCGAGTTACAAAGGTGGAAATTGTTTTAATTAAATATTTTATAAAACCTAATTAAAAATTCCTGAAACGATATGCATTCTAGGCTAATTAACTGTACATACAGTATTAATAATATTACTTATTTACATTTAAATAATGTCATAAATCGAATAATGTCTCACAAATGTTAGGTATTTATTTTTTTTTAGTTTTAATATACTATAAACAGATGATATTGTTGAATACTGGAATATAGAAAATAAAGGCTCTTACAGAATGTTACTTTAGAAAAATGTTTTTTTTTTGTCACATAAATAGCTTTCGGTGTTTCGTTCACTCAACCGTTCTTTGATGAGCATTGCGAAAATGACATTAATTATTCAACCAAAGAATTTTATCTAAAATGCAAAATCAAAGCGAATTGTAACAGTTATAAATTTTATGAAATCAATTTCTGGTGATATCGCAAGACACCGTATTTAAAACGACCTAATTAGCATCATCGGATTAATTTATCACGTTTTCAAGTCATTAACAGATACAAACTGTAAAATTTGGAATTGCACCAATATGTAAGGGCGCTGGTAACCCGTCTTTATACCGTTAATAATAATTTTGGGTACACCTGCTTCTAAAAAAAATCGCTCGTGGATAAACTTTTGCAACTTTTTTGGTAGATCCGTTTTGATGGGATTTTCAAATAAATTCAACATTAAACTATTCAAATAAATGCTGTTTAGAATTGAGGGTTCGCAAAGTTCATTGTTTTCACATTTACTCGGGTTCGGGTACTTGTAAAAATTGGGTACGTGCCCATAGACCAATAGAAGATAACTTTAGTGCACCTGCTTTAAAAAATACACCTGCTAAAGTTGATCTCGATTTCGACTTTTTTTGTAATACCACGCATTAATTTCTTTATAACCACTATTCTTAATGTTCAACTTCCTTATTTGCGTATTCAGTTTTATCGCAGTTTTTATTTTTATCTCCAAATTAGTTGTTAAAGAGTTTCAATTACTTTTGCCGGTAATTTTATAACTTAATATAAAATCTACCTTACTTATTAAATATTTATTTGCCCAGTAATTGTTAAACTAAGCGCGATGACGTAAAAGTACGATCTCAGTCTAATTGTTATGATTGATTCCATTCACCTCTCTGTAATTGCACTTTAAAATTGTCTTTTCATAAAATGCAATAAGATGAATTAAAATTCGATTATAAATAATGTAAGTAGTCAATACTAGTGTTCTACTTACGAATCGAATATACAAAAGTGAATTATACGTTCGAAGTAATTTAGGACAAGTAAAAAGTGTAAAATTGGTAATTGTCACTATAACTTGTCTTAATTATTACGTTTATTTATTTGCGAGTACTATCCAATTAAAGGTAATTACCACATCGTACTTATTTTACAACTTATATGTATGTCATTACAAATTGTTTACGTCATAAGAAAAATTACCCACATTAATTATTATTTGCGGTTATTTTGCATTTTATAATGAAAGTAATTTAAACGGTTGCTGATGGTAATAATATTTTGCTTTACTTCATACAATGCGATTAAAGGGAAAAGCGTTACACATGTTCGCTTGGGTATTTTTTGGTGAAGTCAAAATGTAAACGTTTTAAATCAGAAGTGATTTAATAAAATTTTGCGCAATTCAAATTTTGAGCACTAAAAAATAATTGCCACAATAATTGATGTATTATTATCATGACAGAGATTAAGAATGCCATGGTTAGATTAGAATAAAATTGAAAAGAAGGAGAAGAGATCAAACTATTAATTCTGCAAATTAGACACGTATTGTTTTACAAAGATCAAGAATACACATCTTAAAGCGAAGTAGCAATGCTGATTGATAAAAAGTTCCAAACACAATTACACTCTATACATGGTTTCCCAGGTTTAATGTTATAGCAAATATCTCCGTTACCATAGCAACTACAAAAAACATACAGATAAATACTAAAACAAATCACTTAAAATTAAATATACAAGTATTGTAATTAACATTCACACTAGAAAATATCTTAGAACTAGTGGTTGTATTTGAATTAACAACAATACGTAATTCAGAATCATTCATTATACGTTTCATTATCCGTTGTTGATGTTCTGCATCCATTTATAGATAGAGATGTATTGAATGCGCATTACTATGCCCTGTAACTTTTATTAGCTGCTCTTCATTAACTACTTCCTTTGGTAAATTTTAAAAGGCTTATTGTAAATTATCTTTTTAATTTTATAATAGGAAATATATTTTATAATTGCTTAATTAATAAATAAGGCTTAGAATTTAAATAAATATATAATATACAATATGTCCCCTAAGTTGGAATCATATGAAAAACTTTTTTATTATTAATTTTAGAAAAAAATTATTTTTTATAAAAGTTCTGCATGTTCTTAAATCTAAAATACAGTCATCAAATATCAAATTTTTTCAGTCGTATACGAGGTTTGTCAAAAATATGAATTTTACTCAAGAGTAAAGTACCTTTAAATTTAACAATATCGGAAAATGTTATCAAAAAAGTTGATCAGAAATAAAAACTACGTTCAAATATGCAATTACATCCATTTACATTAAAAATTAAGGTTATTTTATTTTTTAATAATATTTCTATTTTGAATGAACATTTATCTCTTGTGATTATTTATTATTATTTATGATAATTTGACTAAAATATTATAATATACTTTTACGATGCTGTGAGTCATTTTATTTCTAGGGTGTTGAACTTTATTTTTCAAAAATGTTCAATAAATATAATAATTTTATCAATGTAAATGGTTGCAATTGCATATTTGAACGTAGTTTTTAATTCTGCTCAACTTTTTTAATAACATTTTCCGATATTGTTAAATTTAAAGGTACTTTACTCTTGAGTAAAATTCATATTTTTGACAAACCTCGTATACGACTAAAAAAATTTGATATTTGATGACTGTATTTTAGATTTTAGAACATGCAGAACTTTTTATAAAGAATAACTTTTTTCTAAAATTAATAATAAAAAGTTTTTCATATGATTCCAACTTAGGGGACATATTGTATATATCAATAGATATTAATTTTAATATTAATATTAATTATAATTATGTCTTATTTAATATTAATTAGAATAAATTACTATTATAATTTATAATGATAATTAAATCATTTATATAGAATATCTTAATAATATAAAAAAAACTTGCTTAATTTATTATGAATAAAATTTTTTATTCAAACAATTTATGAAAAAAATTATAAAAATTAATTTTTCATTGCTTCTATATATTATAATTATTTTCAATCTTTCTTTTATTTTAAAAATTTTTATTCCCAATTAATTGTCCTAATAATATAATTTAATTTATAACTAGAATAATTTTTTCAATGAAATTATCTATTTGTTTTTATTTACTTATTTTAAATTTCTTTTTAATTAAAAATTAGATTTAAATATTTCAGAAAAATCAAATTATTATTAAAATAAATTTTTTTATAAAAATCTTGTTTAAATTATTATATGATTTTATTATTTTATTAATGGACTGATTTGTGATCTTGACCGCTTTTGTATCGATTCCAATTTTCTGAGCTAAAATATTCATCCAAGTTGAAATGGTGTTCCGTCCTATAGGCATATTTTTGTACCAGCCTTTGAAAGAAACATTGAGCCAATTTGGGTTTGCAGTCAAAAATAATCTGTCGCTGGTAATAAATCTCGTTCTATTTCCAAAAGTTTCTTAAACAAACTAAAAAGAAGAAATTTTATTGCCTTATAATGTAAGCAGAGTTGGTATTACCAAACTGGACATAAGTCTGGAGAATTTGCATTAGAAATTAACCATTTGCTATCAGTTAACTTTTTCGCCCCTTCTTGACAGGTTTTTGTGAAGACACGATTGTACTCTAGGCGGCCAGTACTGGCACCATTGTTGTAATCTCGAGGCCATAATTTCATTGCATATTTTGACTATTCTTTCTATTTCTTGTTTGCTTACAGCAGCTTAGCTCAATTTTCTTTTCCTTGGATCAGTTTGTAAATTTCTTCGCTTGGCATCCCTTGCAGCGCAAGCGTTGCTAAATTCGACTTCGGCAATTGGATCAAATTTGACGTTGTGTTCGTTATAGTAGAATTCCTGTAGTAGTTTGGTGGTGTAGTTCCACATAATGTTTACTACCGACTCTTTATAGTTTTCCCTATCTTTCCGCAGGCCCAGTCTTTTAGCATATCGGCTAACTCATTCTTTGAGGTTGACTTTTCCAACTTGTACTTTCGCTCCTTACAGAAACACTGGAACGGATCCTAGACGGAACTCTTGCTTTTCTTGGTGTTCTCCGGCGTTATGGAAACTACTACTTCGCCAATATTTGTCAAACTTTCAACTCCAAAACGTGACATTCTTTCATACAATTTCGCCAAAGTTTTTGTTGTTGACAGTTTTGTTTTTGGTGGTCACGGATATGTTACAACTTGATATTGTTAATCAAAATTTAAAACAGAAATGGGTTGTTTTTTCTTGTGTCGTTACAACTTTTTTACCGAATTTCATTCGAGCATTAATTATTATCCGGAAATAATTAAGCTCTTGTGAAATTATAAGTGACAAATATTGTTGAAATCTGTCAATCCTTTTCTGCTATTGCAACATATTTGGTATGGGGTGGTCACAAAATTTGTGGTGGACTTAACTTTTTTTCCAAATAGAACACCCTGTATATAGCTGGATATTGAGTTTGTATAGTTAATTGTACACAAGTTTTATTAGACATATATGGCATCTAAACTTGACAGTTTTCGAGATATTGACATATTTAGTAAAAAATTCAATACATAAATGAACAAAAACCAGAAATTTTATAAAAACAAATTACAATTACTTAAACTATTTTTTTATAAAATGTGTTCAACTTGATGTCCATTTGAAGTAACGCATGATTCTAATCTATGATTAAATTCTCTGGAACGCTGCTAGTATCATATTTGTTATACAGGCAACACGAATTTTGTTTTTTAAGTCTTCAATATGTGTTACTTCTAAGAAATTGTTTAGGATATTGTAATTTGTTAATGTAAAATGTCTGGTTTTTGTTCATTCATACATTGAATTTTTTTACTAAATATGCCAATATCTCGAAAATTATCAAGTTTAGATGCCAACTTGTGTACAATTAAGCATAGAAACTAAACATCTAACTATATACATATTTATGTTTCAAGGTTTGGTCCACTACGATTTTGTGACCACCTTATACCAAATATGTTGTAATAGCAAAAAGGATTGACAAGTTTGGTTAATTTTTGTCTGAGACACTTTTTGTAGTTGGTATAGTAACGGAGATATTTAATTAATTAACCTTTAATCTGGGTCACATTGTATAGCAAAACTACAAGAGGTAGTCCATTATTCATTTTTTAATAGAAGAAAGCGGTTAGGCACAAATGGGCGTACCAATAATAAAGTGCATTTTATAATATAAACTCGTAAACACGTAATAAAAAACGTTTGGATACTAAATAGTACTAATAGAAAAAGCGACCATCGCCTGGTAAGAGGCAAAGTAATAATAATAATAATAATAATAATAATAATAATAATAATAATAATAATAATAATAATAAATTTAGTTTGCCCATTAGATGTTTCAGTAGAAAACGTTACGAACAACATTATCTTAGCTGCAACAAAAAGTATACCTAAATCTGGAGGTAAACCTATAAAGAAACTAGTGCCGTGGTTCAATGAAGAAGTTAAGAATGCTATAAAATAAAAAAACAAGCGTTCAATAAGTATAAAAAGTATCTCACAACTGAAAATCTAATCGTATTCAAAAAGCCAGAGCAAATGACAGAAAATGTATTCTCGAAAGAAAAAGAAACAGTTGGAACACCTATACCTCGACAATAACACGCAACGAACCTATGTCTATTGTGTGGCAAAAAGTAAGAGCTGTGACGGGATATAATCCTCCAAGTTTAATTAACGCGTTAGAGACAGATTCGAGACATATAGAACAAAACACCACAATTATAGGTAACATGATGGCTAACTATTTTGAGAGTGTGAGTAAGACGACCAATTATAGCACAAAATTTCTCCAAAATAAAGACCTAAGAGAAGAAGTTACATTAGACTTTAATACTGAAAACAGCTATTACTATAACTTACCGTTTAGCTTGTTGGAACTCGAAGAGGCCCTCAACAAATCCAAAGTCAGCGCTCCTGGTCCAGACACGATATCAAACGATATGCTCAAGAATTTAATACCTGAAATGAAAAACATTTTATTAAAATTATATAATAAACTGTGGGAAGAGAATACTTATCCTGATTCCTGGAAAGAGGCAACGGTTATCCCAATTCTAAAACCGAACAAATCTAAACTATCGCCCTCTAGTTTTCGTCCCATTAGTCTTACATGTTGCATGGGCAAAATATTTGAGAGAATGGTGAACAAAAGGCTTCAAATTTTTCTAGAAGAAAATAATCTATTAGTGAAACAACAGGCAGGTTATACAAAAAGAGATCGACCGCTGACCACTTGGTACTTTTGGAACATCACATTCAAGAAACTTTCAGAAAGCGTGAACACCTAGTCGCAGTGTTCTTTGACATAAAAGGAGCGTTCGATATGACTTGGAGGTACGGAATACTCGAAAAGATGCATAAATTTGGTTTGAGAGGAAAACTTCCGTTATTTGTCAAATCCTTCCTCACTGATAGACGCTTTAGACTAAGAAATGGCGATAACTATTCTAGTGTAAGAACGTTAGAAAACGGTGTTCCACAAGGATCTACGCTCAGCTGCACCTTGTTTGCAATAGCAATCAATGATATAGCCATGAAAATCAATACGAAAGTGCGGTACTGCCTGTATGTAGATGACTTGGCCATATTTAGTAGCGGCAAGGTAGTCGGACAAATTACAAGACGATTACAGACAGCAATAAACCAAATTATCAACAATAGTGAAGAAATAGGGTATGTATTTTCTCAAGAAAAAACCAAATGTGTTTACTTTTGTCGATTAAGAAAACCGCACTACGATCCCTTACTTTACTTAGGAGATAGGGCAATAGAATGTGTAAACGTCGTTAAATTCTTGGGTCTGATGTTTGACTGTAAACTTAACTGGCGAGAACATATAAATTCAGTGGTGCGTAAGTAAAAAGCGCTTAACGTCATAAAAGTACTAAGCAGCACTAAATGGGCGCAGATCCAAAGTCTTTGCTGAATATACAGGGTGCCCATAATCTATCTCATAACATGGGTAACTTTCTTAATATGCAAAATAGGTAATAGGTTAAATTAGGAAAGTTGGGCAGAATTACAAGCAAAATGTTAAACTTTTTTCAAATTTGACATATGTCTTCAACTTTTGAAATTTTGTGAAAAACTGAAAACAGTCGATTTTTTAATGTTGTCCTGTTCCACTACTACTTACTTTAGAACTGAACTAAAATGACATCTTATACATATTTTTACGTAGAATTCGATAAAATTACTCAAAATGTCATAACCCTCTTGATTTTCGAGATATAACACAAACTTACATTTTTTAAATGACAATCATAGTTGGCTGTGATCTTATTAAATAGCTTTTGTTTTTGCGATTTCATTGATATAAGGTTCGATATACTTTACTCTTGTATTTCTATTTAAATGCCCAAAATTGTGTTGTTGATACCATTAAGGTACAAAATAATTTACAACTTATTTAAACTTGAAACAAAAATTTATATTGACAATATAATACCACAAGTAGGTACTGTTAATGGTTTGTAATTATGTTCTATTTCAATAATGTACAAAAGACATAAAAGTTCATATTAAATGTTCGAAATGGCCCCTGTTAACCAATATGCACATTTGACATCTTCTAACCATCTCTATGCACTTTTTCCAAACTGCGAGGACGAATTCTTCTAATAATCAACCTAATTCTATCTTTTAATTCTTCTACATTATTGGGTTTTTCTTTGTACACCCTGTCTTTAACGGTTCCCCACAAGAAAAAATCGAAAGGTGTGATATCAGGTGTTCTTGCCGGCCAATTAATAGGACCTGAATTACCGATCCAGCTCGGAAAACGTTCGGAAAGATATTCAGAAACAGCTCTAAAATTATGAGCAGGAATCATGTTGGAAATGAGTAAGATTTTGTACCACATTTAATGGCAGTTCATCTAACATGTCTTCCAAGTCATTTTGAAGAAATTCTAAATATCGCCTTCCATTTAAATGGTAATCGTAAAAGAACGGACCAATTATTCTGCTACCGAGGATGCCACACCACACATTTATTGAAAAAATATGTTGATCTCGTCTCTCAACAGTAACATGAGGGTTGTTCTCAGACCAATAGTTATTATTATGTCTATTAAATACACCGTTATTGGTAAATTTTGCCTCGTCAGTAAATAAAATTCTGCGCGAGAAATATGGATCGTTGTCAGTTTCTCTTAAAACCATCGAGCGTAATTTAATCTTCTCTCTGAGTCGGCTGGATACAAGGTGTTGCCAATATGAAATTTATACGGCTTGAATCGATTTTGTTTTAAATTAAACGAGCTTTGTCTGTAGAAGTACCACACTCACTTGCAATTTCACGGGTAGATGTTTTGGTTTATAATTTACATATGCCAAAACTCTTTCTTCGTCTTCTTGATTAAACTTTTGCTTAGCTTTTGGTTTCATAAATGATCCGTATAGTTTTAAATTATTTTCCAGTTTGGAAAAAAGTCTTTTATCTGGTTGTCTTTCCATATATCTTTGCAAATTCATTTCACTGGCTTCATTACTATTTCTGTTGCTAGCATAATAACAAAAAACATGTCGTTTCTCTCTTCATTTGAATACATTGTTTATTTTGAGAATTTTATGTTTTTAAAATAAATCACCGTGAATAATACAACTTACTTATGTAAATCAAATTATTTAGTTGACGACACAGGCTTTTGTTTCAACAGGTTTTTGTTTGAAGCATTTGTTTCCATAGCCTGCCTGTGTATTATTTTGCAGCTTAATTGTATCAATAAACTACTTTTAGCATTTACAAAAAAAATGTAAGAGTAAAGTATATCGAACCTTATATCAATGAAATCGCAAAAACAAAAGCTATTTAATAAGATCACAGCCAACTATGATTGTCATTTAAAAAAATGTAAGTTTGTGTTATATCTTGAAAATCAAGAGGGCTATGACATTTTGAGTAATTTTATCGAATTCTACGTAAAAATATGTATAAGATGTCATTTTTTAGTTCAGTTCTAAAGTAAGTAGTAGTGAACAGGACAACATTAAAAAATCGACTGTTTTCAGTTTTTCACAAAATTTTAAAAGTTGAAGACATATGTCAAATTTGAAAAAAGTTTAACATTTTGCTTGTAATTCTGCCCAACTTTCCTAATTTAACCTATTACCTATTTTGCATATTAAGAAAGTTACCCATGTTATGAGATAGATTATGGGCACCCTGTATATAAAAGCTGTCGTTCTATCAAAAATCGATTACGGATGTGCAGCATATTCTTCGGCAAGAAATACGCAACTGATGATGCTCGATAAGATCCATTGCATGAGCATTCGATATTGTTTAGGTGCGTTCCCTACTACTCCCTGGCAAAGTTTGTACTGCGAATCTGGAATGATCCCCTCACAATATAGAAGGAAAGTACTAATTAACTCTTACATTACGAACGTAAAGTGTAATTCCAGAAACCCAAATTCTAAATTTCTTTTTCCACCTATGAGGATTATGCCAAAAACCAACAATAACCAGACCTCTGGCAGTTAGATACTCTGAATACCTGGTAAAAATCGGACAAAATTTCCCAAGCAAATTGTGGAAACTCGTATAAATGATGAGACACCAACAAAATCAGAATTTAAAATATCGTGAAAGAAAAGATAATGACAGAATGGCAAAGAGAGTGGAGTACTGCGGTTACGTTGCTTAGACAAATTGAACCCGAGGTGAAAAATACATACACTTTATAAACTTACCAAGGCCAGATATTGTGCGTGCTTTCGGTTACGTTCAGGACATACTAGACTAACACATAGCTATATCTTAAGTGGAGATCCGAAGCCGATGTGTTCTTTATGCAACGTAGAATTAACCGTTGTGCATATCGTTGAAACTTGTCAGATGTACGAACCACAACGTCAGGAGTACGAATTGCGAGGTGTTGCAGCGGTGGTATGTCTGAAAAAAGAAAAGATTTTATCTACAATAAGATTCTTAAAAAGGTGGAAATATTTGAAAAATATAGTAATTTTAAACTTACCTGATGGAATATAAGCTTACCTGTTGATATAAGTGCAAAGCTAATGGCCCTGGTAGCCGATGCTTTAAAACAAAAAAAAAATAATAATAATAATAATAATAATAATTTAAGGAGCCTGCACCCAAACTCCTCAGTGAGCAGGTTGTACTTGCCGAGAAGTGAAGGTGGAAGAGGATTGCTTAATATTAAGTATCTATGCTTAAATCAAGAAAATAACATGAGACGTTACTTCCATTCAACTAACAGCGATTTGATGCAGTTAGTGGTTCAATCAGATAAGGGTTTTACTCCATGAATCTTGCACAGCGTATGCGGCAAGATGAACTACCAACAAGAACTGAAAATATTAACGCTTGGCAAGAACAATCGATACATGGTAGATACCCCAAACTGATAAAAATGGATAACGTAGATAAATTATCATCGCTTAGGTGGTTTCACATGATCCACAGTTATACCCGGAGACAGAAGGCTTCCTTATTGCAATACAATAAAGACTGAACAAGAGAAAGTCACAAAATATGAAAATTTGGCGTATGACCTAAAAAGGCAATGGAAACTGAGAAATGTGACAATTCTTCCTTTTGTGATCTCGGTTGAGGGTATCCTAAGCAAAGATTTCCTGAATAACTTAAATAACATCGGACTACCCAATAAAATCGTTAATGTGGGGCAGCGTGCCATAATACTGCAAACTTGCCACATAGTCCGAAAATTTTTAGGCTAGCAAGAGGAGTTGAATTACTTTCTTACCAGCAATAAAACCGTAACCAACATTAAAAGTTGAGAATAAGGGAATAATAATAATAATAATAATAATAATAATAATAATAATAATAATAATAATAGCGAACCCAAAGCGCCGGAGCTCGGTAGTAAGCCATTTGTCGTAGAAAACCCTTACTTCTGATACTTTTGTCACAGAATAATAAATATATTCCGCCCCAGGGGGCCTGAATGCAGATACGGGTTTAGCAAACCGGGGCTCCAAGCTCTTCAGTGGGCCAGGGACCAATGTCGTATCAAATCCCCTTACCTTAATACTGCTGTCATTAAGTTGGCGGCACGGCAGAGCTCTTTCAAGGTGAACGGGTCACACTCTGCGAGCTGGCAGAAGCTTTAAACTGCAAAATTCCCGGTGCCTGATCGTCAAAAAGGTCGAAGGCGACTTTAGTAGTGATAGTCCTTTCTCATCCAGAGACAACTGTACGGTTTGATTGGTGATGCTAAAAATGTTAAAAAGATTAAAGAAGGATTATTAATCGAAACTGCAAGCTCAGCACAAGCCAGTAAACTCCTACGAACGGAGAGATTAGGTGAGTCAAAGATTGAGGTTAACCCCCATGCTGTCCTGAACCATAGTAAAGGTGTCATATATTGTCAGGATCTGTTGGTGTGCACTACGGAAGTGATATGCTCCGAACTAAAGAAGCAAGGAGTAACTGAAGTCAGGCGAATTAAGAAAGAGGGTAGATGGCGAACTTAAAGACACGCCAAATCATGTACTCACCTTTAATAGTCCTAACGTCCCTTAAAGATTAAAGTCGGCTACTTATCCGTCCCAGTGCGACTTTACATCCTAGTACCTATGCGTTGTTTCAGGTGCCAAAAGTTTGGCCACACGGCTCTACGGTGCGAAAACCCTCAAATTTGCGTTGTGGAAGCAACTACACGAAGGTCAACCTTGCGAGGAACCTATAGAATGTGTAAACTGCAAAGGGCAGCATAAGGCAATCTCTAGAAACTGTCCAATATTAAAACAAGAAACGGTAATCCAAGAAATTAGAGTTAAAGAAAAGCTTTCCTACCCCGAAGCAAGAAGGAAAATAGTTATTACAACACCACAACACGGTGTTTCTTATGCCAAAGCGCTGAAAGAGAAAGGTCAAGTTGATATCTCACTACTAGTGAAAGAATTAGTGCCTACCTTGGTATCGGTGCTAAAAGAGGTATTTGTACCTAAGAGCACACAACCAATTATCCAATTCCTCAATTCCAACCGCCAGCTACGAGATCGCGACGGAACTCTGCTTCCAGTCAAGGTTTCACACTTTCGGACGTGGGGTCTAAAAAGAAAGAAGGACAAAGGAAGTGTAAATTATACAACGGAAGACGAGTTATCGGATAACTCTAAAACTTCCGGCACCACTACCAAAGAAAAAGGGGGCCTGAAAGGAGCCCCCTAAACTGTGATTAACATCTGTGATATTTATGTTTGTAGTCCAAATTATTTATTTATTTATTTATCAGTGTTCGTCCAGATTATCTATTTACACATATCTGTCATTTACTAGTCGTTCGTTCGTCGTAAGTGTACTACGTTAGCCCTTTTTATTCATTAATTTAATTCCAATCTTATAACGAATAACAAAACGAACAAATTATTCAATGGAACTGCAACGGTCTCATACGACGATACTGTTCACTGAAGCTGATGATCAGGGATTATAATCCCTATGTTATGTGTCTGCAAAAGACACATTTTGCTCCTCAGCAACAGTACACCCTTAAAGATTATAAAATCTTGCGAAAGATGTCCAGGCAGTCAGATCCAGCGGAGGGGTAGCGATTCTTCTCAGGAATGACGTACGGGCGTCGGAAGTCAATCTTATCACAAACCTGCAGGCAATAGCAAACCGTTTATTAGCACCAGTAAACTTTACAATCTGTAAGATCTACTTACCTAACGCGGAGTGGAGACCGCAAGACCTTGAAGCCGTACTAAGACAATTACCACGACCGTTCCTCGTAGTCGGGGATTTTAATGCCCACAACCATTTATGGGGATCTGCCAGCATTAACGTTACCGGGCGACGCGTAAACACATCCTCGACAACAACCAACTCGTTTTGCTTAACAATGGCTCTCCAACGTTTATGAACACCAGGTCTAACAACTTTCCGCTATAAATCTGTCCTTCTGCACGCCGGACGTCGCCCACAAGATCGCGTGGTCCACATTAGATCACCTGCATGACAGCGATCACTTCCCTATAGCCATGTCAATTGGAATGAAATACTTACCTTCCATCGCCCCAAAAAAGTGGCTGTTGTCACGCGCTGACTGGAACAGCTACAGAGACGCTCTGGTAATACCAGAATTATCGGGCTCTGTTGACAAGATAGTGGAAGTTCTTAGCTCAACCATTTTCAGTGCTGCTGAAAACAATATACCTATGGGAGGAGGTACGGTACGACGTACGCCGGTTCCATGGTGGAACCATCGAGTACAGTTGGTTATAAGGAAAAAGAAACGCTTATTTAACGCATTCAAGAGGCACCCGACGTTAGAAAACCTGATCGCCTTTAAAAGATCTGAGCGCAGGCTCGCCGAACAATGTTGGAGAGCAAACAAACCTCATGGCGTAAGTACGTGTCGTCGATTAATATTTAGAACTAAATGGACACGTTTTAAAGACTGCAGTTGACGTTGCGGAAGCTTTTACCGATCAGTTCCAGGCAGTCAGCAGCTCTGAAAACTATCAGCCATCCTTTCTAAGCACAAAACCGTAAGAGAAATACCCTTAGACCTTAGCGGCCAACAACATAACTTACCCATCAACGCCCTATTTAACATGTCCGAGTTGGAAGAGGCTTTAGTCAAATGCAAAAGTCCGCACCAGGTCCTGATGGAATCCCTTACGAGTTTGTGAGGGAAGGGCTGCTGTCCCTGAAAGAACCGCTCGCTCTTTTCAACAAAATATGGAACGAAGGTACCTACCCGGCCGCCTGGAAAGAAGTCGTTATCATTACAATCTTGAAGGAAGGAAAAGACCCCACTGAAACCCGCTAGCTACAGGCCCATAAGCCTAACGTGTTATTTAGGCAAACTTCTGGAAAAAATGGTTAGTAATCGGATCATGTGGCAGCTGGAAACTCACAATTTCCTGGTAGATTACCAAGCGGGTTTTAGGAAACGGCGATCGACGGTAGACCAACACGTATACCTGGAGAAAGAAATATTAGAAAGTTTCCAAAAGGGAGCATTCAGTCGCTGTCTTCTTTGACCTTGAAAAAGCCTATGACACGGCATGGCGCTACGGAATCATTCGCAAGCTTTATGATTGGGGACTGACAGGTAACGTCTGAAATTTGTGCCTCTTTCTTAGATGACAGAAGCTTCAGAGTCCGAATCGGAAATGCGTTACCATCACGGAGGATCTTGAAAACGGAGTGCCGCAGGATTCCACGCTTAGCGTGACCCTATTTGCAGTTGCGGTGAATGATATAGCAGCGTCCGTAGATCCATCAGTAAGCAGATGTCTGTATGGATCTAGCCATATTTTTTCGGATCCAGAAATGCGTACGATAGTCAGTAAACTACAAGAGTCAATTATTCCATTTTGCGAAACGCCGAAACAACTGGTTTTCGGTTTTCCGCGCAGAAAACTCAGTGCGTCCATTTCTGTCGTATGAGAAGACCGCACTACGGACCGCTGCTATATATAAGATATGTCAATATCATGTAAAGAAATAACTCGATTTCTAGGACTTACCTTCGATTCGAAGCTCACCTGGAAACCGCACATTACTGACCTGTACAAAGGTGCAAGCCCGTTCTGAATGCGCTAAGAGCGATTTTGAGAACCAGGTTCGGAGGAGAGACGGAGTCGCTGCCGACACCATCGCGTTCAATGATCCTCGCCAAAATTGACTACGGTTCTGTCGTGTACTTGTCAGCACCGTAAGACGACACTTGCATTGCTGGACTCGATCCAAAATTCGGCGTTACGGTGTTGTCTAGGAGCCTTCAGGACAAGCCCGGTCGTGAGCCTACAAAGTGAATCCGGTGTTTTACCACTGCAAAGTAGACGTGCACAACTACTTACCAGTTACGTAGTCAACATAAGGTCACAACCCAATCACCGGAATTTTAACGTCCTGTTCAGGCACAGGACTAAATATCTCAAAAGGCCAACAATTTCCAAAACCGGGCGGCGTACGGGCGCTGGAGCTGTGCACTGAATTCGGATTAACGATTCCGCACCTTCACTACTGTAAGTTACCACACCGAAGAGTACCGTAAAACATTCAAAAATATTCTTAATACTTACCGTGAGTCAGTTGTTGTGTACACCGACGGATCCAAAACTCAACGAGGTGCGGGAGCAACCGTAGTGGTAGACGGGAAAGCATATTCCTGGTCGTTACGGCCGGATGCTACAACAATCCTAACCGAACAATATGCTATTTGGCAGGCGCTAAGATACGCAGATTTTTCCATTCCAAAGCATTATCTCATAGTGACCGACTCAATGACTACAATCAAGTCTATGCGCAAGATATGCTCCTATGACCCAATGTCGCAGATAATGACGGACACGTTAGCACACCTAAAAAGCTGTGGTAAGATGGTATGCCTAGTATGGGTACCGGGCCACAGCGGCATCGCCGAAATGAAATGGCAGATAAAGCGGCGCACAAGGCATCACACTTAAACACTACCGATGCTAGTATTCATACTCCGGATAGTGTAAAGAAGACCCTTAAAAAGATGGTAATACAGAAATGGCAGGATGAATTCACTGAGATGAACAACCACCTAAGGAAAGTAAAAGAGACGTGAGTAAATAGAAATGTCCCGTTAAGGTGAACAGATGTGATCGGGTTAAAGTTACAAGAATGAGAATAGGCCACACCGCACTTACCCACGCTCATATACTTACCTCGTCAGACCCATCTTGTCAATTCTGCAACGAACACACCCAGACGGTAAACCATCTTCTGTGTGATTGCCCTGCAACAAGAAACATAAGAAACAGATATGGATTAGGAAATGATATTAAAGATGTACTTACCACAAAGGAAGGCATTGAAGACGCGCTAAAATATCTGATAAGTTTACAGCTACTGTCATTAGGTTGACAGTACGGTAGGGCTCTTTCAAGGCGGACTTTTTTACGCTGTAACCTGGCACAAGCTTTAAAATGCAAAAATGGTTGTTACTAGCAGTAAAGCCTCAGACGCATTACAAGGTAGAACTACCTCTAATGTGAATTGTCAGCCAAACGTTGAAGACCGCGACGAGACAATGGGCGTAGATGTGAGTCCACCAAAAAACTCACGCAACATAGCAAATCAAGGAAAGGCGGCATCGTCCTATTTCTTGATCGTAAAGAAGAGAAAGGGAAACTTCTTTGAAGAGTCCTTTTTTCATATAAAAAGTTTTGTTTGCAGTAGTTGGTGAGCTAAGGAATATTAGAAAGGTTACGAAAGGTTTGATTGTTGAAACAGTTTCTGCGGCAAGTGTTAATTAAGCTGTTAAGTACAACTAGAGTAGACGATTATGACGTACAATCAAGTGCACATAAAACACTAAACATATCTAGAGGCGTTATGTATTTCAAATATCTGCTAAATTGTACGGTTGACGAAATTTTAGATGAGCTCAATGACCAAGGAGTTATTAAAGTTTGGTGTATGAAGACTAAAATCAATGATGAACTTTTGCGATACTGCTTATTAACTTTCAATACCTACCATCTAAAATTAAATTGCATTTTATCAGTTGCCTGATAGTCACTTAATGCGGCATTAAGTGTCTTAAAGTCAACATCTCCTAGTCCGAATATTATCTCCAATGAAATATCAAAAACATCTCTCACCTGAAATGAAAGAAAAGTTATTGGAAATAAGGTCTGGGATGAGGATAAAATGGAAGGAACCAGTTGTAGTTTGTATAGTCAAAGAATTAAAAGTCCCACCTTTCTAGTAAGTTACCGACCTATCAGCCTTACGTGTTGCATAGGCAAACTACTGGAAAAGATGGTAAATAGTCGATTTCAATGGTTGCTGGAAAAGAATAATGTTTTAACAAATTATCAAGCGCGTTTTCGCAAAAGCAGGTCGACCCTAGATCATTCAGTATTACTCGAAAACCACTTCCAAGATGCCTTTAAAATCGAGAACATCTGATGGCGGTGTTCTTTGATATAAAGGAAGCATATGATATGACGTGGCAATACGGTATATTGCAAAAATTGCACAGCTATGGAATGAGAAATAACATGTTAAGATTTGTTGGCTTGTTATTTGCACTACACCAATTTTGAGGATATTGGGAAACCACGTTTCTACTTATTGGGTCCTGAAAAACGGGTACTACAAGGCTCCACTCTCAGTTACACTCTGTTTACTGTCGCTGCGAACGATTTGGCTGCAGATGTGGATCTCTGTGTCCTTAAGTGTTTATACGTAGATGATCTGGCTATCATGCTATCGGGTAAAACGGTAGGAGGCATAACACAAAACCTCCAGGAATTCATAAATAAAATAATTAAAAACGGAGAATATGAATATTTCTGCAGATTTAGAACCCCCCACTATGACCTGGTAGGTGCCAACCTCATGTTAAGTTTCTGCGTTTGAATTTAAATCCAAATAAACCTGGGCTTTGCACATATCCTCGTTGGTATCTATAGGGCCATTGTATTATCACGACTAGACTACACATGCGTTGTATATGCGTCGGCACGTAGCAGTCTACTACGTAAGTTGGACACTGTACATAACCTAGGATTGCGCAACTGTATAAGAGCTTTTCCTACCAGCCCGGTTAAAAGTCTATAGTGCAACGACAGTAGATCCGCCTCGCAGTATAAGAGGCGGATCTACTGTCGTTGCTCCAGAGAAAGTACCATTTTAACTATGAGTTACAAGACTAGTATACGAGCACACCCTGAACATCAAGATTATACATATTTATCCTCCTCAAGACGTATATGCGGTTAGACCGACCATAACTAGACCTAGTGGTGTCCGTTTCAAGAATATATGAGCTCGTTTGACGTACGTATCCTTAAATTAATTACCGAGAATCTAAATAAAATACCACCGTGAACAGTACCCGATATAGAACTAAGACTGAATTACAACAGCTGGATAACACCATGGCACACGCTTTATATCACGAAGCGTTTAATGAACTTTGTTTCGAAAACACAGGATAATTTTTATTTACATAGATGGTTCGAAAACCGAAGAAGGTTTGACAAGCCCTTCTTTTACTGTCTAATTCATGTAAATGTAGGTCTATGCGTCATAGTCACCGACTCGTTAAGTGTTCTGTTGAGATTGAAAGAACTGTACAAGCTTTAATTAAACATTTGCAAGAGATCTGCCAACTTACGTTTATTTGAACCCCAAGTGACATCGGGATAAATGGTAGTGAACAGGCAGACAAAGCTTGCTTGCTGTGCAACTACACAATTAGTGGAAGATGTGGAATTGTGAAACGGAGTGATTTCAAACACACAATAAAAAAATTCTAGACAGATAGCAGGAACGCTGTTGTAGGAGTGGTATAAAACTTTCTATGGTGAAACCGGACGTAGATCACCTGTCCTGTTTTAATCTGCGCAGGTAAGATGCGGTGGTTATGCATCATTGACACACCAACACCTGTTGAAAGAAGAAATCTGGCCTCAATGCCAAATGTGTAGTGTAAATATTACTGTTACACATATCTTGGGTAAATGTCTTCAGTTTAATGACTAACGACGAGTGCATGGCTTGAAACAAAATTTTAAGGACAATCTCTCTGACCTCAAAGGAACTCAGAACACTCTTACATTCCTTAAAGCGTAAATATGTATATATAAAAAAACATATGGCCTATACTTCACTTATGAGCGAGATAGAAACTAATGATCATGGCGGTTGATGCTTCCTAAAATTTAAAAAATAATAATAATAATAATAATTCCCCAGTGGCCTGTTTGTCAGCGGGTACGAGCTTAGTGAACTCGGGATCCTGAGCTCTTCCAAGGGACCACTGTCGTATCAAATATCCTTACATTGATACTACCGTCATTAAGTTGACGGTGAGGCAGGGCTCTTTCAGGCCGACTGTTTCTACCTTGCAAGCTGGCAGTAGCTTTAAAATGCAATAATAAATATAAATAAAGTATGCATCAGAGAGTAGGGTTGTCTCTGTTGCGGGACGTCAACCCAATGTTGATAACCTCAGCGAAAAATGGACATGGATATGGATCTACCAAAAAGCCCACAAAAGAATAGTGGTGCTAATGGAGCACCGAAATCTACTGTGTCTAACGCACAATCAAAACGTTTAAAACTGTTCGCAGATATGGAAGTAGAGGTAGTACCGCATAGCACCCAAAATATCTCAAAAGGTGTTGTCTACTGCCCTAACCTACTTACATAGAAGAAATTCAGGAAGAAACAAAGCAATAAAGGATAGAAGACGTTAAATGAATTAAAACACGGAGATACGGAGTACTTAGGTATACTCTTAATCATTTAATAACGTTTAATATTCCAACTATACCTAAATGGGTACAAATAGCGGTTTATAATTTAGAAGTCCGATTATACATCCTTTAAATGTTAGATGTTTGGCCATACGTGTTCAGTTGTGAAAGGAATAGTGTATGTGTATGTGGAAAACCGCTACACAAAGGCACAAATTGTGATGAAAATCACTCTGCAAAAGTAAATTATTGCCCCAGAATATAAAAAGAAAAACAATAAACAAATTAAAGGTAAGAGAACAATTAACTTACATTGAGGCAAAAGAAAATAACAATACAAACACCTAAGCCATATATATTTCATATGCAATTGCAACAAAGACTACTACTAACTATACAGAACTCTAACAGAGCGGAACCCATAAACGCAGAGAAAAAAGAAGTGTACCTACCTCCCGGTTTTCCATGAAGACGAAGAAGACATTGACACATTTTGGGTAAGCCAAAAAAAAATGTTGGCTTAAAGGAAAACCTAAAGAATGCTCTAGATCCTCTAGAATCATTTCAAATTCGACTACCTAGTAGATTCTCGTGAAATTGACCTGTCATACCAGTTTTAAATTCTGTAACTATTACACGTTTGTTTGTCATATATAGGTCTTAATATATGGTGCTATAATAATAACAATATTATAATTATTATTATTTAGTATTATTATTATTATTATTATTATTACTATTTTAAAAAGCTCCTCTTTAAATTATAAAGTATTAGGAGTTTCCTAACCGAAGTTAGGTCTTCACTGAGGAGTGTGCCGAAGGATTCTACTTCAATGACATTTAAGTATCTTCCATCCGACGTTTTGGTTGGTGTGTGTGCAACCTTTTTCAAGGTATCAAAGATTTAGAATGTCAATGACATGTACACTCATGAAATTTAAAACTTGGACACCACAATTTCTGTAAACAAAAGTTTGCACATTGTGAAGCGGGCTTAAGGGTATCATTTACAATTCTAACAGCAGGTAGTCTCAGCAGGGGTTATCTTATAGAAGGACTGTAGAATGAATCATTACACTAAGCACGTTTTAGAAAATAGGTAATTTACGTTGCTTACTTAATTTTTTTCTTTAAAGAATATATTTGAAGGTATCGCTAATTAAACACCATAGCTCGATTAATTATCGAATCAAAATTTTGTTTAGGAAATGTTTACAAAATAAAATTAGAAATAATTTTGATTTAAAAAACGTCTACAAGCAATAACTTTTAAATTAAATCAAAAACTAAACATGGTTATTTGGGTTGACTGATTATTACTTATTTTTAAATAAATCTAACCTACTAATTATTGTAAGTTATTAAAAAAATCATTAAACTCTCTATTCATAATATTTAGTCCTTACAAAATGTATATTTTATGACGTTTCATTTTTTCTGTAGTTAATATAAAAGTGAAAATAAAAACTAAGGCAATTCTTATTGTCAACGTATATATTTAGTTTTTTGACAAGAATTTATTACATAATTATAATTAAGATACCAAGTTATAGTTTAAAATTAAATGAAAACTTTTTTTTAAATAAAGGTATTACTATATAAATAAATATAAGAAATCAATAATGGGTGTGACCTCCATTATTATTGATACATTCTTGGAGGCGTCTGCTCATTGACGCTATCAAGGTATCAATATAATTAATATTAATCGTTTCCCATGCGGTATCAATGGCTGCAATTAGTGCATTACGGTTTACTGGTATAAAATTTGGCCCTTGTTGTCTTCGGATAACAGCAAGTATTCGAGCCCAAACATTTTCGATAATGTTAAAATCTGGGCTTTTGCTGGCCAGGGTAACAGCTCCAAGTTATTTTCTCGTATCCAATTGCGCACAACCCGCGAAGTATGAATAGGGGCGTTGTCCTTTAACAACAAAAATACATTATGAAAATGTTAATTCAACAGATCCCGAACTATTTTTTTGGAGAAAGTATAGTGAAATAAGAATACTTACTTGTTGGAAAATATAATCTTCGTCTGGATAAAACACTTCGACTGAAGGTTTCATAATAGTTTCCAAAATATCTAAATACGCAGCAGAATCAAGACGTCCATCGATAGCCCAACAAACTCCTGGACCCCGCGCGCTAACCCAACCCCACACATTCACAGAAAAATAACCACTTCGTTTTTTAGGACATATGTGATTATTTTCGTAACGAGTTCCTTCCATTCTAAAACTTTTAGTGGTCCATCGTTGCGGCTATTGAACGTTTTTTCGTCGCTAAAAATCACTCGATTCCAAAATTCCAAAGGTTCGTTCACATATCGCCTTGCAAATTCCAGACGACGTCTCATATTTTCGTCACTGAGAACTTCTTTCGCAGCAGCATTATACTTCTTTATTCCCATCTCCTTTAATCTTTTTGTGCAGTTATACGGCATCCGGGAAAATGTGTATCTGCTATAGCCCTGGAGTATGTAGCAAATGGTTGTTCTGTTACGTAATGAAACAACTCGAGATCTTGAGCACGTGTAGATACTTTAGGTCTACCACTTCCGATGGCTCTTTCCAAAGTGTGTTCAAGATTCCATTTTACTCGGTAATGCCCTACGGTGCTTTTTGGTATATCTAACATACGTGAAATTTCACGCACGCTACGGCCCGCCGCTAATTCCGAAACAATCCGCGCTTTCAAATCAGCACCGAGATGAGGTGGCATTTTCACAACACTTGAAATTTTAAACTAAAATGGAATTTACATTTCTTACTTTATTTATTGGTTCACACTACCCCTTCTCAAACAGTAGGTAATTGTTTATTTATTACATACTTCTAATGACCAATGTAACAACCCTTAGAGCAATATGACTCAAAGGAAGTAAATTAAACAAGCAAGGATATTCTATTGTTATTGAAACTTATTCATAAAGTAAAAGCCATTTCCTTATAATGCTAATGGACAGGATTTTCTTTTAAGTATTAAGATTACAATAGAGGACTTATAAACTTTCGAAAATATCTAATTATAAATATTTACACTGCAATTGCGCTTTTTCCTTAATAATTTCTTAGCAATAACATACACGTTCTTGGTTTTAAGTTGTCATAAATTTGATATGATATAAATTTGTGTTTCTAATATTACATCACAAACTAATCTTTATTCGCCAAAAAATTGTTGCTTAAGTTGTAAAGCTTCGTACACACCTGAACAACAAACCGAGCAACAAACATAACAACGAACCGAAAGTCAAACAGAACGACAAACGATCTTTTATGATTTCCACAATCCGAACAACAAACGGAACGTTTGTGCTGTTCCCATAATTATTTTCAGTAGTTTTCAGTTCATATATATTTATTATTGAGAAGAGAAAATTGCGGAAAACAAGAAGATAGTGCCAACCAAATTTTTACGCACAAAGAAGAGTAAAAATTATAATTTACTTCGCTTTTTTTTATTTTGGAAATTTCCCGCCCAAATGATGCTAATAGGGACATCATTTTTTTCTTGCATTCTTAAACACTGATTAATTTAAAACATTTTTCTTCTGTCAACTCCATAATATTACCTAAAACACAACAAACCCACAAAGGGAGGACAAAAATAAATAATTTAATTCTCCCGCATAAGTTTGTTCGCCGTTTTGTTTAGATTCGTCCAAACCTGCAAACGCATTCGCGCGCATTTTCTTTGATGTCGGAGAAAAACCGACAAGTTGCGGGAACGCCGCAAACCGTTCGTGGAACAATCAGGACTTGCGAATCTGTTCTAAAATTCGTACGTAGCACCGTCCAAATTAATGTTCCGATTGCCGTTCGGTTCGTTGTTCTGTTTGTTCCTCGGTTTGTTGTTCAGGTGTGTACGAAGCTTTACAATAAGCATATTAATATGAACTATATCTTATGAAAGGAGAGTTATGTAACTATAATTAACGACTTAACGTTACGTTAGTAGATTCCATTTACTATTTACACATATTTTCTTGGAACATTCGATAATTAACTATCGGGATATGATGACCCTATACTTCGCAGGTTGTGCGCAACTGGATACAAGCAAATAACTTGGAGCTGTTACCCTGGCCAGCAAAAGCCCAGATTTTAACATTATCGAAAATGTTTGGGCTCGAATACTTGCTGTTATCCGAAGACAACAAGGGCCAAATTTTATACCAGTAAACCGTAATGCACTAATTGCAGCCATTGATACCGCATGGGAAACGATTAATATTAATTATATTGATACCTTGATAGCGTCAATGAGCAGACGCCTCAAGAATGTATCAATAATAATGGAGGTCACACCCATTATTGATTTCTTATATTTATTTATATAGTAATACCTTTATTTAAAAAAAACGTTTTCATTTAATTTTAAACTATAACTTGGTATCTTAATTATAATTATGTAATAAATTCTTGTCAAAAACTAAATATATACGTTGACAATAAGAATTGCCTTAGTTTTTTTTTTCACTTTTTATATTAACTACAGAAAAAATGAAACGTCATAAAATATACATTTTGTAAGGACTAAATATTATGAATAGAGAGTTTAATGATTTTTTTAATAACTTACAATAATTAGTAGGTTAGATTTATTTAAAAATAAGTAATAATCAGTCAACCCAAATAACCATGTTTAGTTTTTGATTTAATTTAAAAGTTATTGCTTGTAGACGTTTTTAAATCAAAATTATTTCTAATTTTATTTTGTAAACATTTCCTAAACAAAATTTTGATTCGATAATTAATCGAGCTATGGTGTTTAATTAGCGATACCTTCAAATATATTCTTTAAAGAAAAAATTAAGTAAGCAACGTAAATTACCTATTTTCTAAAACGTGCTTAGTGTAATGATTCATT
This sequence comes from Abscondita cerata, assembly GCA_030710515.1. Taxonomy (NCBI): domain Eukaryota; kingdom Metazoa; phylum Arthropoda; class Insecta; order Coleoptera; family Lampyridae; genus Abscondita; species Abscondita cerata. The sequence goes on along the minus strand of JALBCR010000054.1, from coordinate 1,115,818 downwards.
CTACAGTCCTTCTATAAGATAACCCCTGCTGAGACTACCTGCTGTTATAATTGTAAATGATACCCTTAAGCCCGCTTCACAATGTGCAAACTTTTGTTTACATAAATTGTGGTGTCCAAGTTTTAAATTTCATGAATGTACGTGTCACAACGTTCTTCTTCTTTTTCGATGCCTATTTTTAAAATCTAATCTTACATGTGCATGGTGCAATATTTAACATTTTGATGCAATCAATAACTTATATCTACGGTTAAAATAAAACTAGTCGAAATTTTCAGGTAACTGCTCAGACAAAGATGAAGAAAAACATTCTAAAACATGGCACTGAAAAATTTTGACACAGTAGATATGAAAAGGTTAAATTCATGCTCCGGCCTGTCACTGTTAGCCTAAAATACATGACACATCTTGTATATCTTCCACTTCCACTTCCACACAAACGTCACGTGATATTTTAGTGTTGTCTTTCAGTACTATCTTTCTAGCATGTTGAACTTCATAAAACTCAACACATACTTTTGCTTGATAAATGTATTTGATTGTAACCTTATAATTACAACTCATATTAATTTCGCCAGGGATGGCGGGTGAATCCGATATTGAGTCTGATTCATCGCAAATAAATAAATCAAAACACCGTGCGCGGGTTGTTATAAAGTAGTAGTTAACAACTCGGGCTGCAACACATGCAATAAACAATTCCATCTCAGTTGCCTTGGCAAACATAAATGTGAAAATGATGATCTAAATCTAAATAATACAGCCAATAAAACTATGTCAGATGCATCCCTATTAAAAAAAGAAAACGAGCTGTTACTCAAATTAGTGAAAGAAATGGAAGCGCGGAATATTGTAACAGCAGAAAATATAGAACTACTTAAAGAAAAAATCACTACTTAGAAGAAAACCTAAAATTAAATAAACAAAATAACACAAGTCTAGCAAAGCAAAAAACTATAGACAAACTTGGTCAAAATCTTACAATACAGCTACCCATAAATAACACAAACAGCAACTTAAGTATACCTCTTAAACCACAGCCGTCACGACAAGCGCATATTACGCAGCCCACTCAATCATACATAAAATACTATAAAATCAATCGGTTAATAATACGGTTACTGGTTAATACGTGGATAGCGAAGGAATAACCAACATTGATGAAATGCTTCTAAGAAATCAAATACAGACGAAGATGATTCGTTTAAAGTCGCAAATAGAAGAAATCCAAGAACTCGGAGAACAATAGGTACGGGGTCAATCTCTAAATCAACTTATTTTGCCGGAGTCGAGCAAAAAATTATTTATATAGGGTATAATTCACCATCGTTGAATTCAGAATGAAAATCTACACAATAATAAATTAAAAAAAAAAACTTTATAGCCATTTCAAAAAAGTTTACTTGCGCTTTTCAAAAAAGAAAGAAAGTTTAAATATATTCCACTAGGCTCCTCTTATAGTGTATTTAGAGCCATTGAAATCAAACAGTAAATAACAAAGTTATAGCCTGCGGCGTTTTTTGGGAAGACAGCCTATATAATTCACGTTGGCGCAATCTATATTTATAGGGTTATTAAAGGCATTGGTTTATGCTTACCTTAATTTTTCTTGTGCAAGAACCATTTGTTTACCTCTGCTAATATGTACGTTAGACATCATTAAATTGTTAAATATTTCAAATTTATGTATAATATAAAAGTGATTCGGTTTTTTATAATAAGTTTGATTTCCCTATCGATTAAGAACTTCAAAAAAGTCAACAATATTGAGAACATAGAAAAACAGTATATGCAACGTCACGTGACCAACTAATAATTGGATGATTCATTTCAAAATCTATTAATTTTATAACATTTAAGACCGTAAAACAACGGGAAATAACACAGTACATGCAACAATGTCAAAACCCTATTTTGTGGAAAATATGCATTTGCTGTGTTTTTGCATGGTGCAACCGATCTAACGATGTAACTCAAAATTGCGAATGCAAGGAAAAGGGTTTCATCCTCGTTCATACACGGTTGATAGATGTCGTTGGAACAAATGGCAATAATTTAAAAAACCAACGTTGTGGAACGCTAATTTTCATTCGCGTTCGGTTAAATTGTATAAAAAATTAAGTAGAAATAGCATAAACTTTCGCCATTGTAACAGCAGCATTTCATAAATTAATCAACACGCTATCTATCAATGAACCCCAAAATGAGATAATAAATTTGTCAAGAATCAATCAATGTCTGCCTTTATTAGTAATTTTGAAAATGTTACAGCAATATAAATTATAGATTTTACAGAAATAATAAATGCAATTAATTCCACTGAAATTGTGCCAAAAACAAAATGTAACAGTATTTATAAATTAACTAGAACCCTTGAAGTACCCTGTATAAAAAGATGTCATGTTACACTGCACCAAATTTGATTATGTTGCTTTTTAAATTAATTAGGTTGTATCAGATAAACCGAACTAGTGCATCTTAATAAACGATGAGCGTCCGTTTGGATTAATGATACTGGTGCGAATTGGCGATTCTAAACACCACTGATACCACACCTTATCGTCTGAATGCATCCTCCAAAAACAAAGTTCGATTATTTGACCTTCTTTCACGTAAACGGGTTCCTGAAAAAAATCAAAATTATTGCGTGTATTACAAATGTTGGCTGCACAGACCATAAGAGAAAATACTATCGGGAACCAACTGACCATTCCTTCGGAGTAAGTCTGAGGGTTGATACTCAGCGTCACGTTTTTATATAAAACGGTTTCGAAATATCCTATAAAACCGGTCAGAAGACAATTTTGCGAGGCCGTGAATCTGAGTTTGCCGAATCTATCATTGTCGATCACTTCGCTCCAATTTGGATGTGTGAACTTGTATATTTCCTTATAGGGCGAGAGTTAAACGTTGACGATTGTAGTTGTTTGATAGTTACCTGAGATGGTGCTATTTGGTAGTAGTTAACTAAGTGCACTATGTAAGGTGTTTCGTAAATGTTCTTGATTGTTTTGTCGTGCGGACGATTGTTGCGTATTTCGTTGTAGATTTTTGTACTTTGAAGCGGCGCCAAGAAGGAAGTGTATGAAAATGGTATCGAAATTCCGTTCTTTTTTAGAAAACGTTGCGCTCCATCTAGGCATTCTGGAGATAACTCGTTGTCTCCAAATGATCCTGTAAACACGAATTAGAAGAATAAAAACCATTGTTTGGTCGAAGAAAAGGTTCATGTGCAATCAGTTAAGAATTCCTTAAACTCTTTAAATCCAAAACCACTATAAAAATAAATATTGGGGATCGATTGCCTGTATAACTATAATGAACACTATGAAGGATAAGCAAAACAAAAGCCTTCATATGCGTCAAAATCATGGAGGTAGAAAATTTCATTGTTCATATTATTAAAAGGTGTACTTTGAACTACAATGGGTTTTTTTTATGCACATATGTTAGGCTAAGTCATCATTTATTGAATACGGCCGGATTGCGCTCGACCGTTTTGCGCTCTTACCCCTGAACTCGACTAGTTTTTGCGCTCTGCGATTTTAATTATAGAAATTTGAACCTACCTATTGTCTCCGATCGACGATTTGCGCTCTCTTGTAATATAATAGTTATTTGTATACCTAGGCCGAGAAATACATTAATTCCTTATAAAGAAAGTATTTTTTAACTAAAGGCGTTTTCTCACGATCAGCGTTTCCCTCCGATCTTCCACTGCCCCCTTGAACAATGCCCCCACCCCCATCACACAAACATAACTAATATAAACGAATGTTACTTGGAAATAATTGTTTGTTTTTGTTTTGTTTTTGTTTAAAGAAAAAAACTGTACTAACTGTAACCTACCAACCAACACCGTTTACCCCGATCACATGAAAACAACTTAAATCTCGATAATTTCAAAATGTTTATAGTACAAGAGAGCGCAAATCGGTCGATTGGAGATAATAGGGAAGGTTTAAATTTATATAATTAAATTGCAGGCCAAACTGGTCAGTTTGGGTCACGAGCGCAAAACGGTCGAGCGCAAACCGGCCGACATTTATTAGTTTATAACCGGACAGCGCACAATATGAAACATTTTTCAATTTATCGCCAAATTATTGGACACTGCGTCAGAAAAAGTCATTTTGAAACGTTTTTTAAATACAAAAAAAAATAATACGACATTCAGTGGAAAAGCAGTTTAGTTCCGTTTATTTAGGTAAAATTAGTGAAAGTTGTATAATTAAGAGAAAAAAAATCACTCACTGTATTTGAATGTGATATTGGTTGTGCATTTTTGTTGTTTATTTCATTAACACATCAATTTCGAATCGAAAATTTTTGATTTATTGTTGTAATTCAAAATTTCAAATTACATATTAGTTTATTTGGTATCTGGGTTTACCTGCACATCAATTTAATGTTGAATTAATTTAAAAAATATGTAGCATTTTGTAATTAAGTACTTATTTATTAGCGTTCCCGGAAATGTTACCGAAATGACTGTGGTGTTCCCTAAATGATGGAAGTATTAATTATATGTACTTTTGTATAAAATAATACACCTTTAATGATGAAAATAAACTGTATTTCTTGCAAAATAAAAATGTTTACGGTATTCTAGACTAAGAGCTTAGTTTCTAAGAGATCACCTGTTTCATTACTTAGGAACTTTATGAATTGCCATTCAAACTAATGAAAACTATTAGACGTTACCTAATAGTTGGAGCAACTTTTAAAAGTAGTAACATACAGTAACACAACTAAATTCTATAAAAAAAACAAAGAAATCAGTACTCTGCAACTGACTTAATTATTTCAACATCATCAGCAAAACAATCATATCGACGACTTCCTTGTTCATAAGTAACATATGAAATGTCTTTATAATCGACCGCAAAGATTTTAGGGTCAGCAGCCTGAGATTTTACGAAAGTAACCGTCACTTCGCCATCTTTTTCAACTATTGTGTCTGCCATGACAGCATATCTGTATTTGTTTTGACTTGGTACATCAATGAGCAAAAAGGTTCCAGGATGTATTAAATTCGGATATAGGTTCTCTTTGTCAAGATTATGAGATATACTGGTACCAGCTACAGGTTTTGCCTTATTCTGTTCACCTCGCAGACGTGCAGAAAATGTTTGTTAATCTTCGTCTTCAGAACTACTTGATCCATACACAGCCTGGTAAATTAGTTAGAAGTAGTCAAAGGTTTCTTTGGTACTGCTTCATTGCCTTCCGAACATTCAGATGCCAACGTCATTCTGATCTCTTAAAGACTTTAACCACACCTCTCTCTGAAATACTTTACATTAAATAATTTTACAACATACCCAGTTGCTTTTTCCCACGTAATTTTAGTAATGTTCATTATACCAGGTATCGCATCAACATCATCCGTAATTAAAATCTTCATTGATTCAATGTCACAACCAGAAATCTGATAAACCTGAACGGTTGATTTTGAAAATAGGTTAACAAAATCTTCAGCAGTTCTAATATCGGTGCCCATTAAAACCTTTCTATCAGCCGTGCGTTTGAGCACTCCACCTATTCCATCCATTGGCCCTTTGCCGTAACCTGGCTCGCTAAAAGTCCATGTAGCTGTTGATATCTGAGTTTCATTGATCAGCGCCCTAAGCTATAAGTGAACATTCTTTCGATTACGGTACTGATTGGTAGGTCCATCAGAAAATATGTACAATGTGTCAACACAAGGTCTGTTGGTTAATATTCTCTGTAAAACAGGTTTCACATGAGCTTGATGATCAAGGTTGTCACTTACAGTAGCAAACGAGTGTATTCGTCAAAGGAAAGGAACACCAACTGCAGCGTCTATTTAACCAACAGAAAAACACCAACAAACTGCACCAAAAACTTTACTCGGACACGTGTTTCAACAGCTAAGCTGTCATCATCAGACTGAAACACTTTAGTGACAAGAAATGGCAACAAACTAGATATAGATATTTATTGTAAAGACACTAACACTATGAGGTTTATAACAAATGATTCCAACCATAGTATGCAACATCTTTCAACTTTTTGATTCACAATTATTACATTTCCCATGGTCAAAACAAAACATTGATAAAGAACTGCGAAATATTAGCAGATTGCATCATATAATGGTTTTCAAGAATCAATAGAAAACTAAACTAAGTTAAACATTAGATAAATTACAGTAATAGCAAAATAGTAAGAAATATGTCAATTACCAAATTACCCCTCCACACAAAAGTCTTCAAAAAATATTTTCAAAATTGATTAAAAAACGTAACCTCCAGTAGTAACAACTTGCAAAATCTTCTAGGCAATCAAACCCAATAGAAAGTGTGATAAATCGGAACTATATAAAATTAATTGTAAAGACTACCAAGTATATAAAGGACGAACCAAGACCTATTAAAACTCGTTTTAAAGAACTAGCTCATGTCAAATATCATCGCACAGAGAGGTCCAGTGTTGCCATGCATATGCTTGAAAATGGCCATAGAGTAGGCGACATTGAATTAATTAAGAGGGTAGATAATAAAAACGAACTTGATTCTTATGAAAGTTTAGAAATTTTTAAAAACAGAAATTTGCTTATAAATTATGATGATAACGGTCCATTAGAGTTTTCGGAATTATTTAAGCTTATCTAAGAATCAATTAAGTTTAACGATAGCATGTATAAGCTTCCGTTTTTTTATTTTAGTATTTATCGCTGATGATGACAGCTACTTTGAAACATGTCCGAGTAAAGTTTTTGGTGCTTTTCTGTTGGTTGAGTGTATTCGTGTTTTAACATCATTGTCATCCTTCGTGTAGTAGACTCCGGTAAGAATCGATAATTGGCCTTTAGAAACTCCAAAATATGTTGACTGAATTTCATGTGCATATTTAGTAACGACATTTTCCGAAAAATTAATCTGCATCATAATTTCGTTCATTTTTAAATTTTCTTTTCCTCGTTGTTCTGTGAATGCCATATAAATGCTTTTTCATATCTGGAATGGATGCAACTAATGCCCTTTTAAGTTGCTTGACTGTACTTGAGACCAATATCTTCGTTGTAACTCTTATTACTTTGATGTCTCCGTTTATAACTCTGTTTTCGTTTTGTGATTGCCACTGCCAGTAATTTATTGTAGCATTATTGTCTCTTGGAGCTATATCAATTTCTTTGTACACCAGACAAACATGCAGTTATACGATGAAATGTCACAGCTATGTGGTTCTACGAGTAGTCTTAGCAGTCAGTTGTTTCAAACTATTGAGTTTAGTAACCATAAACCCAAAATTTTCGTGCCTGACGCAGAGGTATGTTTCACGATCTCTCCAAGTAGGAGCAACTACTCACAATGGCTTCTGTCTTAAGAATGTACACTATCTACGAGAATACGCTTTTGTTTCTTCACTTTACCTTTGATAACGTTGTCTCTCTTTCCAGGGCACATTCAACTGACTTCATCACTTTAATAATATTCTGTAATTTATTGTTGAACTCTGAGCGAGACAACAATGATTGGTGTTTTACGATCGGACTTCAAGAGGTCTTGGGAATTCTTATTCTTTGGTAAAAACTTTTTGGCCATATATTGCAAACTATACTTCTTAAGAACATCACCACTAAGGCATTGCTGAAATGCTTCTTGTTCGTTGGAATTTTTGGGTAAATTTTGAGCAGTTTGCTCTAATTGTGTCGAAATTACCTGGCTAAACAGTAATTTTTTTCGTAGTTCAGACGTAACATTAGAGTTTTTTACTAACTGATTGACTTTAGAGTTTGGTGTCGTGTCCATATCATTATTAGTGGTTACAGTTGACGTTCTTTGTTGAGATTTACTATACCTTTCTAATTTCTTTCTCAATCTGTCCACGTTATGTTGGAATCTCGTTATTTGAATATTTTGTCTCTCTATAGTTCTATACGCTTTAGTTTCTTTTTCTTATCGTTTACATTAGACTCCATTTTTTGATCCAATTGGTCCTGAAAAAACAGAATGAAGCTTATTTGCGAAGAATTCTCACTCAGAACATTGACAGTCATTTCGAGAACTCATTCACCACTTCGGGAACGCTCGAAATAGTCCGAGAACGTTCCCGAAATGACGTTTCCGATATTATTGTCTTTGATTTTCTGTTTTCATGTTAAATGAAATATTTTTGAGATTATATTGTAGTCACTTCGAATGTTTATCATAACATTTAAAATAATATATTATTTTTACCTAAAATATTCTACAATTGAGTTCTCATAATGATGCTGAATTGATGTACGGTATTTATATAGAAAATTGGAACCTACTTACCACTTTAGTTTATTTAATAATTCAGACAAACAATTACACGCCGTCAACACATTCAAAAGCACGTTCAGAAAGACCGCTTGTATCGCCATCTGGCACGTTAAAGGAAAAATATATTGATGTTTTACGATTGCGTTCACGAAATGACGGACTTTCTCTGGCACAACATTTTAATTAAATAGATATGTTTTTGTAAAACATGTAAAAATCCTTGAAGAAAATTGTGTCTAAGTAGTGTTCATAATACAGTTACCTAAGTTCAATTGATTTCAACGTGTTGCTTGGCCACTTGAATTGAAGTTCCATTAATGAATTATGGAAACGTTCCCGAAATGATTTTTAAGGTACGTTAGATAGAATAATATTAAACTAAGAATGTTTTGAATTACATGTGAAGATGACTTTCGATCATGATAATGGATAAACAAGAAAAAAAAATTCAATTTTAAGAAAATTCGCTCCAACTCAAATTCTTCACCTCCATGATTTTGACACATATATATCAAAAATGTTTAAGTCAAGCTATACGAGGTGACACAGGAAAGTGGGTACAGTCAATATCTTTTTTCCTATTGAAGATAAAAATTTGAAATTTGGAGCGTTTACTAAAGACGACCTTTTGAGTTTAATGGAATAAAAATGATTTTTGTGTCACTTTCGGTTAAACCGGATTTTTAAATGGGACACCCGGTATTTTTGACATTTTCGGAATCAGCGAATCATTTTACACACGATTTAACTATTTTTGAAAAATGTTTCGCAAAAAAAATTTTTTTAAATTAATTTTTAGGAAAAAAATTAGACGCCGCCTATGGCCAAAACACATTAAGAACCTTCTAGTTATGCCTAGAAAAATTAGAAACCGCAATTTTTTAGCACGTGAATTAAGTTATACCTCTTTAAAGTTTCCTAAATCACTTTTATCAAATTCAATCAATTTTTTCAAATGTAAACATGTCAGGTACATCAGACAGGAGTGAATTTGGCACCAAATTTTTGAAAATCGGCCGAGAAATAACATTACAGTAAAAAATACAAATTAAAATGACAACAATGAATGGACCAAAAACAATAAGAACATTTCGAACAAAAAATAGTAACCCTTGGAATTGTTGACATCTTAGCAACGCGGGAAACAAAAGAAAGTCGCTGTTTCTAAAACTCGATAATAATTTATTTATCAAAACAGATTGTCATTCCCGTTTTGAATTTGCACTTTAAAAAGTTTTTTTAGTTTGATTGTTGTTGATAATTAATAATAAATTCACTAAGTTAACAACTCTACGCAGAGCGGTTTCCCGGTAGGCGCCAAACCATTTTTTACGTACTTCCAAAAGCTGGAAAATTTTATACGAAGTAATCCGGTAAGAGAAAGGGAAGATCGCTTTGTTGGTTGTGAAGATTTGGAAATTAACGTGTTGGCGTTTGTTAATATGAATGCTACGGTGTCGTTAAGAGAGATTGCTTTGGAGGTGGATGCGTCAAGAGAAACTGTGCGTGGAATTCTAAAGAAGCATAATTATCGCTCGTTTAAGTACAATTTACACCAGCATTTGTGCGATGGTGATGAAGACAGAAGACGGGTTTATTGTACTTGGCTTCTACTAAACAAGCATAACGATAACGATTTTGTGAAAAAAATTCTGTTCACGGATGAATCCAGGTTTTGTAATAATGAAATGTTTAATCGGCAGAATTGCAGGTATTGGTCACAAAACAACAGGCGCATTATTAGACCTGGTCGATTTCAAGAAAGATTTGGAGTCAATGTTTGGGCGGGGATTCTTGGAAACCGAATTATCGATCCGATTTTATTCAAAGGCACGCTGACTGGAGTTCGGTATTTGGGTTTTCTACGAAACCAAATCCAGGAAGCACCACTCCATGATCAACAAGAAAAACATGTTGTTCCTTGAAATCACCACTTTGGTTTCGGACCTGGTCATCAAAGATCCTCCTGGATAATTAGGAAAAATGTACACCCTTAATGTTATTACATGTGAATACTAGGGTGGGTAAGGATCGGCATGTTTAGGTTTTAGTGGTTTTCCTAAACCTTGAAGTAAATGCTTTGCCAAGACGAACCAATCCACAATTGCACACGGTTTCGTCACCACACTGTACAGGTTTATACTGATCTTCTGGGGCACCATACATAACACTTACATCACAATACAATATTTAGAATGTACCATACGATTAAATAAATAAACTGGATAACCTGCCTTTACGGTTGTTAACCCAAATGGTTTTCAACAAGACGGTGCTCCGCCCCATAATTCTAGAGACGTCACGCAGCATTTGTTGGAAAGTTTTGGAAAGAATATCATCTCTACTCATGGGCCAGGGCCTTGGCCAGCACGATCCCCAGATCTCACTCCTCTTGACTTTTATCTGTTGGGTCACATCAAGGGTATTCTTTATGCCACACCAGTTTTCAATTTTGCTGAATTGGAAGAACGCATTTTAAATGCATTTAACGCCGTCACTACAGAAATGTTGAAAGGAGTAGCAGAAAACAATATCAGAAAGTCAGGGAATGTCTTGCTCAAAATGGTGGTCGCTTCGAACAATTGCTGTAAACGGTTTATGCCAACTGTACTGGTTCTTTTCAGAGCCTCAGAATACTTTTAAAAAGAATTTACAATCCAAAGATTGCTATTTTTTCTAGGAATTATTTTATGATTGCATACCTTAGATTTTTTATTTTTTTTTACTGTGATGATATTTCTCGGCCGATTTTCAAAAATTTGGTGTCAAAAATTGAAAAAAAAATCGTCTTCACTCCCTGTCTGATGTACCAGGCATGTTTACATTTGAAAAAATTGAGTAAATTTGATAAAAGTGATTTAGGAAAGTTTAAAGAGGTATAACTTAATTCATGTGTTAAAAATTGCGGTTTCTAATTTTTCTAGGCATAACTAGAAGGTTCTTAATGAGTTTTGACCATAGGCCGCGTTTAATTGTTTTTCCTAAAAATTAATTTAAAAAATTTTTTTTTTGCGAAAAATTTTCAAAAATAGTCAAATCGTGTGTAAAATGATCCGCTGATTCCAAAAATGTCAAAAAATACCGTGTTCCATTTAAAAATCCAAATTTTAGATCACTTCCGGTTTAACCGGAAATAATGTCATTTATAACCTAAAAACGTGTTAAATTCGACACCCGGTATCTCATAAATTAAATGAAAGAAAAAATATTTTCTACCTTTAACAATTTTCTAATATCGTCGAGTTTCTTTTCAAAGCATTAAATTTTTGATACACCTTAATTTTGAGTACAGTGTGATCCATTACTCCCGTGATATAATTTTTTTTTTTTTAAATAGAACACCCTGTATTTTATAGCAATATAATAAGGTTTATTAATGGCACTTTTAATTTTATACAGCATTCGTTATTCTTAAATTTAATAATTACCGAGATATTTCGTGTTTTAAATTTACTTTTGGATTTTCTGTAAAAAACATTCATTAAAACACAAATTATTCGAGTTGGCTATGATTTGACATTTAGGTTATAATATTAATTTTTGAGCAAGTAAAACGAAAGGGGGTGGAAAATATTTTTTTCTGATTTTTCACGATTTTCGGCGAAACTTGACGTCGTATCAAAAAACACTCAACACGCAAGTTGTAGCTTATGGAAAAACCTACAAGTTTTGTATAAATCACTTCTGACCATAACCTCAAAATAATCGAAAAAAATGAAAATTCGTAGTTCATTTTTTTTTCGTTTTTAATTTTTCATTTCAGCAAAAATCATTCATTTCGATGAAATTTTGTGAAAGTATTTGTTTTTATGTAATAAATAACCAACAAAATTTTGAGTTTAAAAAAAATAAAAATTTTTTGAGACATTTAATTTTTTCGGTCAAAAACACTTTTTTTTCAGATTAAAAAAGTCATGGCGAAATTTTCTCGTACATAGTTCTGCAGGTGCGCATTTTTTTCGTTTTCAAGTGTACTTTTTGATACAATGATAATCCACTACGGTTCCAATTTGAAAACTAAAAATGAGTGTTTGAAAAATTATTTGAAAAAACCGCTAAAAGAAAATATGTTTCTTCTTTTCATCTAAAATTTCATACGTGTGCAGTATTGTGATAAACATTAAATGGGCATGATTAATCCTCTTTAAAACAATTAAATAAATATTTTTTGATTATTGTTATTATATTATAACAGCTTAAGTATAGACTATTTTTAAATTTAATGTAAATTACAATATTAAATAATTTCATTTAGAAATGAAAAAAAAGAAAAAATATAATTTTTCGCAAATTTTGGAGGTTATGGTCAAAGTGACCTCTATAAAAGTTGAAGATTTTTTTATAATCCACAACTTTTGTATTCAAGACTTTTCGATTCTGTGACAAAAAAATAAAAAAACGATTATTTTTAATTTTTATCTGAGACTTCCAACATGTCCGTTTAATGTTTATAACAATACTGCACACGTATGAAATTTTATATAAAAAGAAAAAACATTTTCTTTAGCAGTTTTTTCCGAACAATTCAATGGTGTAATCAGTTTTCTAATTTTCTCAAAAGTTTAAACAAATTATCAACAATTTTTAAAAAATTACTGTTTCAAACACTAATTTTTTAGTTTTTTCAATTTTTGAGCATGTTTTCAAATTGGAACCGTAGTGGATTATCATTGTATCAAAAAGTACACTTGAAAACAAAAAAAATGCGCACCTGCATTTCTCTGTACGAGAAAATATCGCCATGACTTTTTTAATCTGAAAAAAAGAATGTTTTTTGTGGAAATGAAAATTAAAACGAAATCTGCTATCTCGCTTGCACTAATTCTTTTAATTAATTTGTAATTCTTAGCATCATATTTTCTTTAGTGGTAGTAGGTGTTTTATAAACTCTATCTTTAATATAGACTCATATGTTAAGTAAGGAGACCGAGAGAAGGCCATCTAATCGGTCCACCCTTTCCAATTCATTTTTCCACGAAAATAATTTAATTAAGTATTTAAATGTTCATTCTCTAAAACATTATAGTGCACTGGAAAGGCGTCATGTAAATTCCACATTTTTGCACGAATAGTGATAGGTATTTCTTCTAATAATTCCGGTAAGACGTTCTCCAAAAAAATGAGGTCATATGACATAGTTTCCCAAAACGCCACCCCAAGCACTTAACGAGCATCTTGTTTGATTGTGTATAAAAAATTAGTGTGGGTTAGAAGATGAATAGTAGTGAAAATTATGTCAGTTTATACTGCCATTTTTGTGAAACGTTGTCTCGTCTCCAAATAAAACATAATTAAAGAAAGATGGATCCGATTTCCCGTAACCTGTATTGTCAGTACGTTGAAATTTTTACAGTAAACTTCTAAAAGCTTCCGCTTTTAGTTGTCGTCTATCAGCGAAATTCTGATGACAAATTTACGCGCAAGCGATGTGTTTTTATTACTTTTCCCCAATACAAAAACCATATCAACCAATTATTGTTGCAAAAATATTATTTTTGCGGTGAGAATAAAAAACCACGAAAATAAAAAGAAAATATCTAATGTCAAATGTTTTAAAATAGTCAAAATTATACCCAACTCGAATATTTTGTTGTGTTAGAATGAATGTTATTTACACAAAATCCAAAAGTAAATTTAAAACACGACATATCTCGGTAATTATTAAATTTAAGTATAAGAAATGGTGAATCAAATTAAAATACGCTTAATGAACTTTCTTATGATAGAAAATACAGTGTTCTATTTAAAAAAAATAAGAAAATTATGTCACTGAATGATGGATCACACTGTATTCCAAATTGGGATTTAATTGGAACTTATCGAAAACGTAATACTTTGAGAAGAAACTAGACGATTCTTACAGGTAAAAAAAATTTTTTCTTTTGTTTAATTTAAGAATTACCGAGTATAAAATATAACACGTTTTAAGGTAATATATCTTGAGGTGCTCTGTATAACATATTAAACCCTTATATTAGCGTGATGGGTAAAATAAGCGCAATTCATATTTATAATAATATACAGGGTGTTCCATTAGAAAAACATAACTTTGCGCTACCTACAAGTAATAAACACACTGTATAATTGAAAAATAATTTTAAAACATGTAGCTTAATATACCTAAAATTTATCTAAATACATTTTTTTGATATTTTTTATAATAACAGATATATCGAGCTTCCTCACACTAATACGCACCCTGTATATAAAGATGTGTACAGAGCACGACCCAATTTACAATTATGTTGAAATTCATTAAACTTGTTGATTTGGCAAGAAATAATACGCAATCATACCCAACAATTCTGAAACCAGTATATCCGCTTGTTCCTCCGGCTGATAGTAACGCATGTCTTCTTTCACAAGAATCACCTGACCATTCCATTCATTCAAAACACGATCCTCTAACGTATTAATTGCGTACGGATTTTTCTCAACGGCGTACAGTTTAATTTTCTTTTCCTGCATATACGACGCGTTTAGAGCAGCTTGCACCAGAGGACCCCGCCCAGCACCAACAACCATCACCACAGGAACTTCAATTGTAGAAGGTAAATCAGCGAGAGCCATTTGAATCGCCTTCTGATACTCGATGTATTTCACCTGATCTTTCTCAAAAACTTCGTAAATCATACTTTCCAGGTTTTCAGTGAGAGGTTGCAAGGGATTCTGCAAATAATCTTCACATCTACAAAAGTATTATTTAGACTGATGCAAACTAAAAACAATTATATATACCCTTGAATGTATTCTGTAGTTGCGTCCGATTGAAACAATTTCTTCCCTAAAAAGTTAATATAGGCCCAATATTTATTGTAAACATTTCCATTTAAACTTGGTCCACGAATAACATACTGGACATCAAGACTCATAAACTTTTGAATGACGTCCTGATGAGCTTTCGCCAAAACAAACTGCTGATGTTGGTTAATAATGAAAAGTGACGTATGAATCACCAAAACTTTAACAGGTTCACCAATCCACCGATCGATTTCTTTAGGTGACGGCAAATGTTTCAATTCAGGTAAATCTAAAGCTAAACCTATCCGCTTATCGTAAAAACAGTAAGTCCTTAAATCATTCCACCACTCCCACATATCTTCACCTTCTGCTTCCTCACAAATTGGCGAATATCTAGATGGATGCACCATAGGTAAATTAATCCATATTTGGCTTGCACCACCGCACAATTTATTATACAAAATTGAAGCTAAATTAGGATTCTTACGCCTACTTAATTTAATCATAGTAGCGGGGAGCCCTAGGTGGGCCGCAAAACCTAATTCCTGATTTAACACAGCCTTACTCTTACTGGCAACATGCGAGACTTCACTGTCGACATCAACCTCAGAAGTTATTTTACCGACTATCAATCGATTCCAATCGGTGCTCGATAAAAGACGATCCGTCCTGCTGATTAAATGAGGCGTTTTCTTATGAGAAAGATTCCGAGAAAACCTTGGATGTACCGTATGTGTAACGACAAAGTGAAAGCCGTCTATCGATGCTTGTTGCAAACATTGTTGAATGTCTCCAGGACAATCTACTTCAAGTCCGCAAGACATTCGTTTGCGTTTCTCTTGTTCTGCTTGCTCCCCGTGCGGCATGTCCCCCATTTTACCTTAAAATTTGAAAGCATTCTTGAAGTTTAAGGTTATATTTACGTTTAAAACTAATTCGACGTCTAACGGTACGTTGCAGACGATAATTTCAATTCCCATTAGTAATTATGATAAAACGTGAGTACATTAAGTATAAATATTATTAAAAATTGATTACCTAAAGAGTATAAAACCACACTAAACTTAAAAGGTTAAAGATGTTTACATTACATATAAAAATTTTTAAATTTGGCTTACGTCGAATGAGACTAGTACATCGAATTTAATACCAACATCGAATTACTTAATTGCTTATGATTTGTAGGGACATACAATTTTTCCCTTTTAGCGTAAAAATGAGTGTGATTAAGCGTGAAATTAACAATAGAAAGGCATTCATAAGTTCTATACATTTATTTGTTACCGACACATTTGAGCTGATTGTATTGTTTTCTTAAATTTAGCAGGCATTTTGTCCCTTAGTTTACTCATGAATTTTATATTATCAGTAATATAAGGTTTACCTGGTTTACAACTCCTGAAGTTCTTAAAACGCATGACTATTAAAATAGCATTAATATTATAATTAAGAAAATTAATATTTCGCTTCTCAAACATTATAAATCACGGCACAGCGTACAAATCTCGTAGAAAATCTTCTTGATTAAATGTGGAGAAGTCTCTACAACGAATTGTAAAGAGATTAGTTTTGGTCGGTAATGAAAGTGTACAGTAAGTGGTAAGTGGTGATCAGCAATGGTACATTTTAAAACTATTTTTTTAAAGCTGTATAGGTTCATCTATTCAGGCACATCATGTCCAAGATATAACGAAATGTTGTAGAAGCAATATCAAATTTTAGCAGATCAATGTTAAAATCTCCTAAACATATGATATTGTCACATGTAGGCAATAAGTACGAAATAGAGTCCTCAAACATATACAGACAATCATCAAGCAGTAGATAGGGTGATCTATAGCAATTTTTTGTTTATTGAGAAAGACGTAAACCCACATTTGTTCAAGATTGGCAGGATCTAGTTTTTATTATAGAGTATTTAGTATCATTATTGATGTACATACACACAATACCGCCTTTAATAAGTCTGTCTTTACGTAATAGAGTGTAATTGTAAATTTTTTATAGAATGAGATGGAAAATGGGTAAGTATAAAGAGATCTAACATTTAAATGACACAACTTTAATTGTTTCATAACGCTAAAAATAATAGTTTTTAAAAATATTTTTGTCTTATTTATAGATAAAGTGAAAATTAAGTTACCGCTCTTGCCAGATCACATAAACGGATCAAAGACTAAATTTAAGTAAGTAAATATTAGTTATTGAATTTGTTCAAGGTCATTCGACATTCATGCAGCTCACAGAAAAGATATTATTTTGACGTTTTACCTTGATAGTACCGTCTAACGTCCACACGTTTCTAAACTCGAATTTGTTTGCAGCGGCCTTTAAACACTTGTAAACGCAGTTTAGATAACTCTTCTTTGATAGAAATCTTCTTGTTTTTGAACATTTTCTTATTACTAAATATTGGATGTTTAAATTTATAACTAGTAAACTTCAATATTATTGCACGTGGACGTCCATCAATCTTCTTACCCACCCTGCAACAACGATCTATCCTATCTTGATTGATTTCAAGCTCAGTTTTCCCCCTCACGGTGGCAAGTATTTTATGTTCAATATTTTCATTTATTGATTCTTCTACTCCAAAAATACGCAGGTAATTCCTCCTTGAGTACTGTTGCAGATGATCAATTTCTTTAACTAGTGACTGATTTTCATTTTTTAATGAGGTTCGATTTAAATCACAAATTTTTTCATCATATTTCGATTTGATCATTTTAGAAATATTTTCACATATCGTAGTGAAGAAAGTGTCATTTTTCAAGAGTTCATTTACAGTTTTTTTTACAATCTCTTGTAATTTAGCTTTATGGTCCCGTGTAAAAGGCATGCTAAATAGTGCGAATTAAAATAATTTGATAATTACACAACACTTTATAGATAGCAATATATTACTATAAATCAACACTAACAGAGCAGCAACAAAACACGTCTAATCCGCTAGAACGTTAGACATCGAATAATATGAACGAATACCTAGAAGTTTTCAATGACTGGGAATTGAATAATACCATAGAGAAGATTCTAATTAACGAAATTGATAGTCGACCAAGACATTATTTCCTCATCGCTTAGTGATTAAAGAAATCGGGCCAGTATTTGACGCGTCAGCAAGGCTAAAAGGAATATTACCAGTCAATGATTGTTTGGAAAGAGTCTCAACTTAATCTCACAGATTCCAAATATCCTTGACAGATTTTGTGCAAGATCTATTGAAATAATTTCAGACATTGAACGTGCTTTCTTACAAATAGAAATTGAGCCTCTAGACCGCGATTTTCTACGGTTTCTTTCACCAAAGATTGTTGAAGTGATTTATAGACATTGTAGGGTAGTTTTTGGTGTCACATCTCTGCCATTTTTACTTGAAGCCGCCAGTCCGTATCATTTAGTTATTTAGATCAAGTAGAGGAACCATACCGTAAAACAGTGAATAAATTAATGACATTATTTTATGTGGATAATTGCGCCACTAGTGTTAATAATACTTGTAAACTAGATAAATTTCTAAACGAATCAGTTCATATTATGGACACAGCAAAATTTAATTTACAATGCTGGGCAACGAATTGTTTAGACCGAGATTGGAAGTTTGAGGGTGAAACCTCAGTGCTTGGACTTTGTTGGAATAAGGCAGAGGATACCTTAAAATCCGTAATTAATAAAAATCTCTCTGACAAAAAAAATTTTACGAAAAGATTCATTTTCTTCGGAATTCAAAAAATGTATGATCCTATTGGATATTTATGTGCGATAATTGTACAGCCAGAGAAGATTCCCCAACGATTATGCAAATTGAAATTGGGTTGGGATAATGACGTTTCGGAGGATTACTGCAAATATACATAAGATGGTTGGAACAGTTAAAATTTTTACCCGTACTGAGAATTCCAAGTTACACAGGTGTAATGAAGGAAGCTGCGACTTTACATTGTTTTGTTGACGCATGTCAAGAATCCTAAGCTGCGTGTGTAACTATGGACGAATTTGAAACAATTTCTGTGCATTTAGTTAGATGTAAAAGTAGTGTTAGTCCGATCAAGAAAGCTACAATTCCTCGACTCGAACTTCTAGTATGTACTATTAGAGCTCGACTTCCACTTTATTCGTTTCAATACTGATTCAATGACAGCACTTTGTTGGATTAAAAATGACGAACCATGGAAGACTTTTATTTATAACAGAGTGCAGGAGATCAGAAAAATTAGTAATCGTGATTTCTGGTTTTATATCCCTAGAGATAAAAATCCAGCAGATCTACCTTAGCGAGGAACCTACCTTTGTCGCTTACATAAGGAAAAATGTTGGCAAGGACCTGCTTGGTTATATAGTTCAGAATCTTGTTACCTAGTTCAAAGTCGATTAATTACTGAGAGTGAGAAAGCAGATATGGAACGAAGATATCATGTTTTGCAAGTAATGACTTCTACAAAGACTGATGATTTAGTTTCAGCTGCTATGCATCGTTTTTCCAGTTATCATAACATTATACGAATGGTAGCTTAAGTGTTGCGTTTTATTTGCAATCTGAAGACTAAAGAAAATCGTATTACAAACAAGAATTTGACGGTTGAAGAGTTGTTCGGTGTGTTTAGAGGGAATTAAAGATAGATGGTTTTTTAAGAGGAAAGATTTACTGCTAGATGAAACCGGTATATGGATGGTACGAACACCTTTGCTTTCCCGTGAAAATGAGTAGGATTTTATTCTACCCGGTTTGCTTCCTGGTGATAATTCTCTCACAAAAAGGATTGTAGAATATTATCACTTTCACAACTGTCATGTTGGTCCAAAATATTATAGGCACTACTTAGACTGAAGTTTTGGATTACGAACGCCAAGCGTGTTATACGTTCTATAGTTCATTCCTGCCAGTGTTGTCTTTGTTTTGCTGCTCAACCACTTTCCACTGTGGTTGCTCCTTTGCCAAAAGATCTAGTGAGAGATGCCGCTGTTTTAAAATCACCGGAGTGGATCTGGCTGGTCCAATTTATTTACGTGGCAATCAGAAAGCTTGGATTTTTTTTTACGCATGTAGAATATATTGAGCAATTCATTTAGAGTTGGTTAAATCTTTACCCACACACTCCTTCCTTATGTGCTTATGTCGTTCCATTTCCCGAAGAAAAGACCCCGAGTTATTTACTCTGATAATGGTTCTAATGTTGCGGGACCGAATAATGCTTTTGGGGAGCTGGATTAGAAGCGAATTCAGAAAGAAACTGAGATTGATCGAATTTGGTGGAAACTTAATCTTCCTACAGCGAGCTGGCGGGGATGCTTCTTTGAGAGAATTATTGGAATGATCAAAAATTTGTTAAGAGCCCTCGGCTAACCTTACTTATCTGTATGAAAATCCTGGAAATATGGTACCTCTTACTCCTTCTTTGGTATGTCCAACGATATGACGGGGACTGATGTTGGTGATATAGCCCACTTGGTTTAAATGCTGAAAGTCTTAATAAGAAAATCAAACATCGACAGGTGTTATACGAAAAATTGTGTTATAGATTCCAAATTGAGTACTTTGGAAAGTTCAAAAATCGCCACAATAAGAAAGTTACTCGACCAGTTGAAGTAGGTGAAGTTGTTCTGATCGCTGACGATAAATCTAAGCTATTAGAGAGTACTAGCGTCAGTTCAGAGAATCGTTCCATTTGAAGTGCAAAGTTCTGTTATGAAGTGTTCTGGTTACGGTAGAAGACGTCAGTGGTGATTCCGTTCCTGACGATAACATTTCAAGGGTTGATGTTCTATCTGGTGTCGAACCTGTGGTTTGCCTGGTTCCGATGTTCAAGGCTGGTGTCTATCCAATAGCACAAACAGAGATAAAAATACAAACGAGCCCAAATATCATATAGTCCACGTTAGGAGGTTTGGTAGAAAAGATAGGAGATCCCACCGATTTGACCTATTTAATCAAGTTATGTATGTTTTTGGACTAGTTAGCGACGTCCCAAAGGTGAGGAGTAATGTTGGATATCGGTCAAGCGGTATTATTATTATATTTGAATTTCGCGGCTACATCGCCATTATAACTTGTTATGAATTAAACTAAAGATGGTGAGTTGACTCCAAGTAATTTAGACAGAAGTTAGAATTTTATAGCGCCTTGAAATTATAGAAAGCTGAGTTAACGGACAGGCTGCATGGTGTACCGAAGAAATACTGAAGCAAGTAAAGTTAAAAGAAAACAAAATGGAGGACTATTTAGCTAAAAATAGTGAACAAAATATGAGATAATATAAATAACAAAAAATATTAATAAAGCAAATGATTATGAAAGCAAAACATAAAGCCTGGAAGACTTTGGAAATAAACTTGAAAGCATTGCCAAGGACAATCAAAAACTGTTTTATAAAGTTATAACAACAATACGGAAGGAACACCTGCAAAAATAAATGTAATAAAAAATAAAGAAGGAAAAATACTAACTGGATCAGCAGAAATAATGCAAACATGACAAAAATACTTTGAAGAACGATTACAAGAAAACGAAGCAATCTTCAACGACGACAATAGTGAAAAACCACAAAAACTAAAAATAAAACGGAAGGAAGAAAAGGAAGAATATGAACTAAAATCAGCTATATGTAAAATGAATGGTAAATCGCCGGGGCATGATAAAATTAGCGCAGAAATGTTAAAAAATAATAAGAGAACGAGGAGGGCAACTACTATTAAGTTATACCATCTAGCATGGAAAGAAGAAGAATTACCCAAAGAATGGGAAATTTGCCGAATCGTACTATACTAAAGAGCGGAAATAAAAAAGAATGCAGAAATTATTGAGGGATAACACTTTTAAGCGTTCTATTAAAATTATGAGAAACATAGATTAAAAAAAATAATTGAGGCTACGCTAATGCAATCACAAAGCGGTTTCAGAAAAGGAAGAAACATACATGATCACACATTCATGATAAAAGAAATTATAAGAAAAAATGTTACAACAAAAAAGCACACTTCATTGATATAGAGAAGCATTCGACAGAGTACCTAGGGCAGAACTGTGGAATAAACTTAGGGACAGAGGGTTTGGTTTAAAACTATTAATGAATATACAACAAGTAGGTACACAATAAAAAAAAAACTATATGATCAAACAAAAGAACAAATCAAAAAAATTTACGACATTGAATGGACTGACACAAGGAGGAACTATGAGTTGTAAACAAGTTTAGATTGGATGTTGCAGAAAAACTTAACAATATGGAATGAAGTGCTGAAAGAAAATTACATGAAAATAAATATAGGTAAGCAAAATAAAGATAATAGCAATAACAGAAGAAAAGCAAAAGAAAATTAATATTCAGTTAGAAGGAAGAATAGTGGAACAAGTACATCAGTTTAAGTATCTACTTAGGACAAAGAAGGAAATAAAGAATCGGAGCTAAATGAAAGAATAAACAACAACAACAAAGTATACTACGCACTAAGCAAATATTGGTAAATTAAGCGTATACAATACAATATTCAGATTGATTCTAACAGTTGATCCAAAACTAAGAAAATAAAGAGAAAAATAGAAGCGATGGAAATGAAGTATCTAAGAAAAGTAGAAGGGGTAACACTGTTAGACAAAATAAGAAGCAATGATATAAGAGAACGTTTACAAGTGACATCGATCAATGAATTCATAGAAATGAGACAATTTAGCTGGTGGGGGCACCGTCAAAGAATGTCTGAGAAAAGAATGATGAAGAAAATACGACAAGCAAAAACATTAAAAAAACAAAAAAGAGGAAGACAAAAGAAGACTTGGGATGCGATCGACAAAATTCTCGAAAGAAAAGAAATGACTTGGTGGACTGCAAAAACTGAGCACAGAATAAAAAAGTCTGGTGTATGGAAATACCCATGTGAGGTTAGTCATAAATCCAGCCATAAAAATGAATTTTTCTGTAACACTATGAAAATATTAGGTATCTACATTGAGTTAAACGTTTATAACTACGAAAACAACAATTAATCAACACAAATAATTCTTATTTTAACATTTGTTTATAAAAAAATTGTTTGAACAAATTTGCA
Source organism: Abscondita cerata (assembly GCA_030710515.1). Lineage (NCBI taxonomy): Eukaryota > Metazoa > Arthropoda > Insecta > Coleoptera > Lampyridae > Abscondita > Abscondita cerata. The sequence continues at coordinate 1,092,758 of JALBCR010000054.1, read as the reverse complement.
AAGTACACTTACCTCAATCGAACTTTAAGATTTCTTCTTTTATAGTGTTGACGTGGTTTAATTATTATGTAAATTTAGGAATAAATAGTTTTTATAATTATAAACAACATATCAAAGAATAAAAATGCTAATATTTTTTAAAACGAAAATATTTGATCTCAAAGTGATGGCTACACACGACATTCTTAGAGCATGTTTGAGGATGAGTTTGAACGTGTTGGCGTGGATTAATTTTTAAGCAAATTTAGCAATAAATAGTTTTTATAAATAATTATAAACAACATATCAAAAAATAAAAATATTAATATTTTTTAAAACGAAAATATTTGAGTTATTGAGGTTGAATCTAGAAAGCCAGTCCTCAATAACTCCGTTATTATTTATTATAGGTATGCTAGCGTTAAACAAAGTTGTGCTGGCATGTACTAGCTATTCTCTTTCGTGTTCAAACATCAAAAATTCTATATTTTTTTGTTGAAGGGCTGAGGTATCGTTTTAGCCTCTCCAAATTCAAACCTCAACAATCCTGTAATTAAAGGTGTGCTAACATTATTTTAGTTCGAAATTTTCTTACGCGAGAGCTAGTTTCATAGATTCAACCTTCAATAACGGAGGTGTGCCAGTTTTGAGCAAAGTTGTGCTGGCTATTCTCTTTTGTGTGCAAACATCAAAAATTCGAAATTTTTTTGTTGGAGGGCTGAGGTCGCCTTAGCCCCTCTAGATTTAAACCTCAATCACCCTGTTACTAAAGGTGTGTTAACATTATTTTTAGTTGTGCTAGTCTGTGCTAGCTCAGCTTTTTAAATGTTCAAACGTCAAAATTTGTTTGTGGGGGGCTGGCTTCCTAGATTCAACCTTCAATAACTCCGTTAATAAAGGTGTGGTAGCGTTAAGTAAAGTTGTGTTAGTTTGTGCTAGCTATTCTCTTTCGTGTGCAAACATAAACAATTCTATACTTTTTTGAAGGGTTGAGGTCGCCTTAGCCCCCTTAGATTTAAACCTTAATAACTCCGTTATTAAAGATGTGCTAGCTTTGCGCAAAATTGTGCTAGCTGTTCTCTTTCGTGTGCAAACGTAAAAAAATTGTTCTTTTTTGGGGGTGGCTAAGGCCAAGCGCTAAGCGCGCAGCCATCACTTTGAGATCAAATATTTTAGTTTTAAAAATATTAGCAGTATTATTCTTTGATATATGTTTATAATTATCAAACTATTTATTACTAAATTTGCATAAAAATCAATCCCAGCCAACACTATAAAAGATGCTCTTAAGTTTGATAGGGGTAAGTGTACTTTGCAGATTTGTTTAAACAATTTTATTATAAACAAATGTTAAAATAAGAATTATTTGTGTTGATTAATTATTGTTTTAGTAGTTATAAACATTTATCTCATATAGGTAATATTTACATAGCGTTACAAAAATTTATATTCATAGCTAACTTTACATGGGTAATTAGGAAATTGTGAAAAACAAGTATAAAGTGTACAAAAGTGTTAGTGAATATAGAATATAAAACAGATTTATTTAATTTGACGTTTTATGAAAAGAAAGAATCACATACATATATTACATATTCCATTATGAATTGCTTATGCGGTTTAGTTTAATTGTCTACAATTTAACTGTTTATTTAGAATTTACTTATCCGCTTATTTATACTTTAGTAATTTGAAATTTGAATTTTATATTTCGTTTCTACAAATTGTCACAACACAACTATGAGTTAGATGGTGATAGGTTCCAAATGAAAAACAGGAAGGTAGTTAATTTGTGGTAGATATTATGCAAAGAAAAATTCATTTTATTTATGTGCTTATGCTTCATTAATTAATATTATTATTATTATTTTTTTTTTAATTATTTAAGGAAGCATCAACTACTAGGGTTATTAGCTCCCATCTACGATATCGAAGTAGTACTATAATGTAGGTAGGTCACTCTACATATTTTTGTACATATTAATACTTTTAGGAATGTCAGTGTATTTTGTATTCTTTGTAGGTTAGATAAATTTTCTTTAATTACTGGCTTTATATCGTACAGTCTACGTTGGACATTGAACTGGAGACAATCACAAAGAATGTGCGTAACAGAAAAAATTATATTACACATTTGGCATTTAGGCCAATTTTCTTTTTTTCAGCAGATGCTGGTGTGTAATAGCTGTATGGCCGATGCGCAACCTGATGTGGGTAATTACTGTTTCTTGCCTGGAGAGTTTAAGTACAAGATTAGCAGATCTCATGTCTGGTTTTATCGCGGTGAGTTGGGTATTAGTTCTAGACCATCGTTCTTGCCAATTATCTATAATCTTCTGCTTGATAGTATGTTTCAGGTTTTTCGTTTCATAGACTTTACTCTACTACTAGTTGTGTCGTTGAACAGCGGGCAGCTTTATCGGCTTCTTCATTACCCATCACGCCTATGTGACTTGGAGTCCATATAAACGTTATTTGACATTTCAATTGTACATGTTTAATTAGTGCCTGTATCCTCTGAGTTTTAGGATCCATGGTATAAATATCTCTCAATCCTAACAGAACACTCATCGAATCTGTGACTACAACACATCTCCCAGCATTTACACATATTAAACAGTAGAGGAGAGCTTGCCAGATGGCGTACTGTTCCGCCGTATGTGTAGATGTGTTCTTGTCCAGCGTCCACGAACGAAATATATAATTTTCAAAGAGAGCACAGCTCACACCCTCTTCAGTTTTGGAAGCGTCTGTATAAATGAAAGTTGTAGCAGAGTTCACTAAAAGCCTTCTTTGTCGACAGTCGGTTGACTCAGTTCGTGAGGATGTCTGCCGTGGAGAGCTTTTTGGATCCATGATTGTTTTTGTGTTTGTGTTGTTTTTATATGTGTTTGTATGTCCATGTCTGCGTTCTGTAAATAGAGTGGTGTGTAGTTGTTGTCTGCGAGTGTAACTGCTTTGTGTAGGTGTGATGTGTGTTGTTTTGTGTAGAAAAATTTTCTTAATGTGTCTATCTTTTTGTAGTGTAGTGTGGATATGTCTATGAGGCCTCGTCCGCCCTCACATCGGGGTAGGGTCAACCTCTCTGTGGCGGTTTTGGGTGATGCTTGTTGTATTTTGTTAGTGTTGTTCGTGTTTTCCTTAGGAGTTCTTCTAATTCTGTATGTGTATGACTCCAAAGGAATATGTAAGTGTGGGTATAGCGTATGTGTTTATGGCTTTGTGATGTGTTTTGAATTTAATTGTGTTTTTAGTAGTATATTTAATCTGTCTGTGTATTATTTGGTGAGTGTTTGTTTTATGTGTTTGTGTTGTGTGAGATTAGCCTGTTCGAATCCCAAATATTTATAAAGTTCCCTCTCTCCCATTGATTCTATAAACCTATTTCCAACCGGGACTTTCTCCGTACTTAGAGTTCCTTTTTCTAAGTGTAAGGTTTTACATTTGTCCAGTTCAAACTCCATGTGTATGTCTTTTGAAAATGTGTGTGTTATGTTTAGTAATTGTTGTAAGTGTTGTTTTGTGTCTACGTATATTTTGATATCGTCCATGCACAACAAATGTGATAGTGTATATTGGGTTGTTTTATTATGTTTTATGTGGAAACCATATTTCGTGTTGTTTAGTGTGTTGGAGAGTGGATTAAGAGCTAGGCAAAACCAAAGGGAACCCCCAAGAGTCTCCTTGGAAAATATCTCGTTTTATTTGTATGGTATCTGTTTTTATGTGTGTATTGTTTAGGGTTAGGTGAAATGTTGTTTTCCAGTGTTCCATGATGTGTTGTAAATGTGACAAACGTTGTGTTTATTTTGTATAATTGCAGCGTATGTATTAACCGTGAGTGTGGTGTGCTGTCAAATGCTTTTTGTAGTCGACGTATGCCTGGTGTAGATGTCTGTTTCGTTTGAGTGACTGTCCAAGAATAACTGAGTCTATCAGAACTTGTTCCTTGTAACCCTTGTGACCCCTGCGACAGCTTTTTTGCTGTTCTGTAAGTATGTTGTGTTGTGTTATATGTGTATATATTTTGTTTGTGATGCATGCTGTGATTATTTTGTAAAATGTTGGGAGACATGTGATTGGTCTGTATTGTGCTGGGTTGTGTATATTTGTAGATTTGGGTTTCATGTATGTGGTGCCTTGTGTTAAAAATTGTAGGTGTATGGATTGTATAGTGTATGTGTGATGTTTTTGGCTAACATCGGGTGTAGACAGGAAAATTTCTTATACCAGAAATTCTGAATTCCGTCTACCCCCGGTGCTTTCCAATTGTGTGTTTTGTTTATCATGTCTGTAAGTTCCTGTGGTGATATGTTTGTAAATGTCATTTGGGGTATGTATTATGTGTTCTGTTCCTCTTCCCTGATCCAATTCGTATTTTTATTATGTTGTAGTGGCTTAGACCACAGAGCGGTCCAGTAATCTGTAATTGTTCTTATGTTGGTGTACCGTTTTTTTGTGTCTGTATTTTTTCGTTGTTTGTAAATAGTGCAATTTTTGTTTAAGGGTGTCTATATATTCTGTGATATGTTGGTTGTGTTGTTCGTGTTTAGTGTGTATTTTTATTTTCTTAAATGTTTTATGCAAATGTTTTAGTAATTTTGGTGATGTGTTATGTTTTATGTATTGTGTTAGTCTACCTAGTTCACGGAGGAGTTCCATAATTTGATCCTCCAATCATTTTGCCAAACAGGTTTATTGATTGCTGTGATTGTTTTTGTGTGTGTGTGATTAGTCTACGTCCGAGGTGAGTAACTATCGTTACTGCCCCTGCATAAACAAGTGTGTGTATTTCTGTGAGTGTGGTGTCGGTGATTATACAGGGTGATTCGTTACTATTTGGAAATAATTTAACACTAGAATCCCGAACTCAAATTATGAAGATTTAACCCAAAACACCTATATAAAATGTCTCTCATTACTAAGTTACAGGGTGTTTTGTTTAAAATTTAAAAACTATTTGTGCTCAGTATTTTAAAACTAATTGACGTATCCATTTCATATTTGGCAGGAAGTGTAGACACTGTACACCCTTCTAAATTACGTTAAACAAACATTTCTGTCTACTACCAGAGGCGTACGATAGGGGTAAGTGACCGGTTAATCGTCCCCAAATTTTACGTCACTGGTGGAATAGAAATTTTAATAGAATTTTTCGATCCTCCAATATTTTTTAAGTAAATAATGTACTCTTTCCATATAACGATTAAGTCAATATTTTTCGAGATATTATAAGTTAAACATGAAGCTGTATCATTTTTAAATTTTTGTATGTAACTCGGTAATAACTAATATCGACGTTTTGAGCCAGTGGATTGCATTTAATACGCAAATTAAACTTTAATCCGTATTAATAATATAGATACTAAAATTTATTGACAAAAATAAAATAGATCTTCTAACTTTAAAATAATTCAAAGTGATTTTAAATATTATTAAAGCAAATAACCTGATTTTTATTTAAATTACAATCCGATAAGTCACATTTGATGGATAATTTTTAATATTATTTGTTTCGTGTAGTTGGCTCTGAACTGAATTAATTCTTTTGATCTAGTGGGGTGCTTTCATTTTTTCAATTCAATGGTACAGCTTCATGTTTAACTTAAAATATCTCGAGAAATATTGACTTAATCGTTATGAGGAAAGAGTACATTATTTATTTAATAAATATTGGAGGATCGAAAAATTGTACCAAAATTTTTATTTCGCTAGTGGGGTAGAATTTGGGCACGATTAACCGGTCACTTACCCCTGTCGTACATCTCTGATTAATTTTAAAATACTAAGCACAAATCTTTTTTAAATTTTTAAACAAAACACCCTGTAACTTAGTAATGAGCGACCTTTCATCTAGGTGTTAGGATTCTAGTGTTAAATTATTTCCAAATAGTAATGAATCACCCTGTATATTGTGGGAGTATGTGTGTGTTCAGGTAATGTAGTGTTCTGCTGAGTGTTTTTGATGTGTGTAGTTTTGGTATTTTTGGTTGTTTGTAGAATCTATTCCTGTGTATTGCATAATGGTACTGTCTGTGTGAGTTGTATTAATGTGTCTTTCTCAATGTTTTCTGTTGTTGTGATTCTAGGGTGTTCATATATTATTGTGTCGCTGTCATTATCATTTTCTTGGGTGCCTACTGTTAGTGTTGTCTGCGTGTATCTGCTTCAGATTGTGTTTCTGTTTGTGTATGTAGTGTGCTTGCAACTTGCTGTTTTATTTGTTGTAGTGTTGTATTAGGTAACAGATTCTTTTTTACTATCGCTCGTCTTTGATCTGCTACTCTTTGTTCGGTTACTGTAATGTGAGGGTATTGTTGTGTAAATTGTGTATGTAATTGTTGTCTGTATGATATAGTGTCTGTTTCCATGTGTGTTATTGTATATTAGCAGCGCATAATGTGAATGTTCATGTTTGTAGTCCATCTTATTCGCTGCTGTGGATTGCCTGCTTTAGTGGTCGGTGGTTGAACATACACCGAAACATTTAAAGCAGGTGGGGACTGAAGTTCTGACCCTGGCCTTTCCGGTAATCATGGAAAAACTATTGCAGTAGCCATAGTTAGTTAGTATTTCGCAATTTTTCAGTAAGGATATGCGTGATAGTTTAAGAAACACATGTAGTTAAACTTTGTCAAACTTATGAAAAAAAAATTAGTTATTGGAAATAATAATAAAAGTTAGAAATAACTTAAAATATATTAATTTTAGAGTTAATAAATTTATTGAAAGTTGTTTTAAAATATTAAATAGAATCGAATTTGGCATAAAAAACATAACATGCAATTTTCGGTATAACCCTATGTACCGCAAATATGTATTTGTTTTTAGTAAATGGCGCACCTCTGAAACGCCTTGTACGCAAATTTTCAGTTTCAATTTATTTTTAGTTTTACCGTAACGTCTAATAGGCGACTCGCCGTGAAGCACCATGTATGTATTTTTAGTTAAAAGTAAAACAGCAAAAAATAAAGCATAGATATGAATCATCTATGGTTTGTAGTAATTGTTATGCCACCTACCGGTCATTTTAAAAGTTCAAAAATATTCGTCAGCAATTTTTCTGGTACATTTCTTACTACTGTGGGTTTTTATTACCTAGTTTTGGAGAAATATCCTTCGATCATTCTTATTTGACACCCAGCACATTGAAATATTGATAATTTAAGTAGTAACTTTTCTATTTGCATACATAGTATTATTAATATAAATTACATTTTTAATGTAACTACTAACAGCGTTAAACATAAATTCAAATTAATATTTAAATTCTAATTGAAAACAATGTACAGGATGTCCAGATTGTAATCGCGGAGTATGGATGTATACGCACTACGATTGTAGTCAATGTTGAGTTAGTGTAACATTAATACCCACTTCCGTTACGTTTTTACTTTTAAATAAATAAATAAAAAAATGTGTCGGTACAATCAGATTAACAATATATTTGATCCATAAAAACAAACACATATAATAAGTGGATGCAGAGTAAATTAATAATTCATGATTAATTACGGGAATACACGCAATTAAATGCAGTACCACAAGAATTTTAAACAATTAATTTACACATGTATAATTGTTACGCTTGAATGCACGCGTCTAACATATTATATGGACCGTATCGGCAATATCTATAAACAGTTAGGCAGTAATAGGGTGAGGGGTTGGAAATCATTTTACGTTTAGCTCCACCTTTAAATGGTGGTGGAGGGTAACGCCTAGCGTCGGGACGCCGGCACGAGTCCCCCTAGCTTATATGACCGGCCATCATGAGGGTGAACGTTGCTATAAGGGTGCATTCTACCCTCTACTTGTCCATACTCATTATTAAACGATTTTATTGGTAGATTTTTATTGGCGTGTTGTGTTTCAGATTTGTTCGAAAATTTAATACCTCGCTGCATCGAAGAATATCGTAAATATAATAAAGCTCTAGCTCATAAATCAATTATCAAACCGGATACAATCTAAAAAAAATTACATAACCACTAAGCGGTTCACCTATTTAAGTATGCGCATCCTTTAAATTTTTTAAAGAAAAAAAAAGCTTATTTATGTCATATGGTATCGCCAGTGTCCACTTTCCGTTCTTATGAATAAATTCCGAAATAATTGGTATATAAAAGTTACCCTAATGTGTCAACACGATAAAAACATATTTTATTGACCCTGCCAGAATTACTTTAATGTCTATAGTGTACATAAATCATTTAGATTATATAAAAAAAACAAATTAAGTTTCATTGAAATTTCATGTAAGTTGTTAAAAACTAAAAAAATTAATTTAAATATTCCCTTTATTATTTAACAATTTTTTTTTAAATAGAAATTCAATTAAAACTTTTTTAATAACTTAAATAATCGACTTTAATAGCTTGAGAATTTTTTATTTACAATCAATAAATGGCAATTACAAAAAGAGTAGAAAAGAAGCTTCTTTTAAAAAACTTCATTACTCTAATAATATTAATATTGTTTTCTTGAAAAACAAATTAATCTAAATATAAATTTTTATAATTCTATGCTGAAAAACAAATCTCACAACAAGACAAAAAAATGTGGCACATATGCTTTGTTATTTATATTTTTCTATAAATAATAAATTTCTAAAAAATAATTATTCTTCACCTCGTCAAATATTGGTTTTGATACCGTAAATTTATTCGGAGACTTTTTTCAAACTACGTACGTGCAAGATGATCTATCTGCGATTAAAAACTTTATGAATGTTTCGAATAATGTGATCATAATAATAGCTTAAGGATGATTTTGATTAAATAAGCTCCCTGAGGTTATTCTCTTCTACTGGTCCAGATTTGATCCCAAATATATTTTTAAAAAACTGTATTTTTTCTAACAGTTATCCTACATACATATATATTTTATTTAACAAATACAAAATTTTTATTACTCCAATTTTTAAAAATAGTAATAGATCTAACATTTAAACTACAGAGGAGTAAGCTTACAGTTATCGATTCCTAAATTTTTTGATAAAATTATGGGCATCTAATCATTAATTTATCATTCACACCTAATAAAAGCTATATGGAAAAACATATCCAAATCGACAGTATCTACACAGATTTTTCTAAAGCGTTTGAATCATCGAATTCTTACAGAAAATTTAATAGGTTTTGATTTCGCTCGAAATACTACATAGTTTTTTGACGAATAGATATCAATGTGTCAAATATTTTAATAATATTTCTAAACTCATAGAGTCGTTTTTTGGTGTTCCTCAGGGGTCACATTGCGGGCCAATATTATTTATATTATTCATAAACGACATAGGTTTGTCAATCAAACATTGTAATTATCTGTTATACGTCAATATAATATTAACAATCTTCTGGTCTGGTGTGATACCAATAAGCGACTTTTCCTTTTAAATTGATTCAGTTTCATATTGACTGTCCTCAACTTTTGGATAGTTTAAATTTTCTCTTTTGCTCTCATGGACTTTAATATTTTTAGGATTAAACGTTACTTTAGAAATTATTAATTTGTTTCCCTTATTTCTAGAATTTATCGTACTGTAAATATTTTAATCAACCACCCGAATTTCATTAAATTTAAACTCAACTTAAAATTAACTAACATAGAATCTTCAAATATTTAGAATTTTATCGTAATTATGTATTTTTTCTTTTTCCCAGAGAAATAATTATTAATTTTTATATAAATCACTATTATGTAAATTATTTGAATTTATGTGTAAGTAATATGTAGAATATCTGTATTTATTTTATTCTTTTCTTTGTAGTGGGAGTATCTTGTTTATTATTATTAATTGCAAAAAGGTGATTTACCGTTAATAAAGACATTATTATTATTATTACTATAAATTTGATGAAAAAATAAGCATAAAAAATTTGACGGTTTTAATATTAGGTTAGGTGCGCTCGGCAGCTTTGCTTATTAAGATTTATATAATCCGCTAAAACAGTTCGGAAACAAGTTATCTTTGCGCATTGTCTGCAATCGAATTGATGCTATAAAAATTGGGAAACAGAAAAAAAAAACAATTAAATCTAGTTTTAATGTACGTCTAATAAGTTTGCAAACGGATTTGATAATCATTAAAATGTATCTTTTCCCATTAAAAATTCACTTAACATTTTCTTTAAATTAATAAATTTAAATTTTTCTACTTAAATATTTTGTTTACGTTTTCTACATATTCATCAAAACATCCAATTTCACCTGGGCCAAATTAAATTAAAGTATAGTTACTGAAATAATAAAAATTTGGCGGTTTTTTTAGGTATATGAAAAACAACAGAACTATTAAACAACAAAAATGAAACCACAATTAGGTATTAATTTTAAAAATGTTTAGATTTAACTTTAAACTTTTCTCCCTGTATTTTTTTAATGTTGTGCGTACAATAATTAGCATTTATTTATACCACATCGTTGTAGCTAAAACAACAAAAATCTTTAACTTTAATATTTTTTGACATCGTTAACCTCTATCCTTCAATACCACCAAAAGAAACCATTCCTTTAGTATCCAATTATTTACATGATAGTGAATTGCCTAACTTGATAGTTTCAGATATAGATAAATTACTTAAATTTTGTTTAAATAATCAATTTTCACTTTCAACAATCAATTTTTTTAAACAAGAAAAAGGACTACCAATGGGTTCTCCTCTTTCACTTATTTTAGCTGAACTGTTTATAAATAATTTAGAAATATTAATAAAAATATTTTATTCTGAAATAGATACGTTGATGACATTCTTTGCATTTTCGAAGGTTCTACATCAGAAATTCATGTTTTTCTAAATTACTTAAATAATTTACATCACAGAATTAATTTCACTTTAGAAATTTCTCAAAACAATTGTCTTCCTTTTCTAGATACGTATATTTGTATCGATTCAAATAATTCTATTAATTTTGACATTTATAGAAAACCTACAACTACAGTTCAAACAATTCCTTTTTCTTCAAATCACCATTTTTCTCAAAAACTATTAGCGTTCTACTTTCTTCTTATTTAAACCAATTTCCATTCAAAATTATTTTAAACATTTTTAATAAATTTAATTATGTACATAATTTAAAAATCTAACAACATTAATTCCAATTAATGAAAAACCAAAAAATAAATACATTTCAATTCCTTTTATTCCTGAATTTATTAACATAATTAAAGATCTGAATAAATTAACTGATTATAAATTTGTCTTCAAAGCTCCTACCAATTTAGCTAACATTTTTCACAAAAATTAAATATAAATAATAGTCTTGAATCAAGCGGCATATACCAACTACTATGCTCTTGTAACAAAATATATATTGGTAAAACTAAAAGAAATTTTACAATTCGATTAAAAGAACATCTAAGATATCTTAAACAACCAGATAAATATTCTTATAATTTAGATGCAATTAAATCAACTTTCGCTAAACACATTATCCAAAACAAACATAAACATTTAAATCATTCACTCATACATCCTTTTAAAATAACTAATTATAATAGACAAATTTTAGATAAATTAGAAATAATATACATTAAAACAACAAATCCAAATTTAATAATCAATGATCAAACAAATTTTGATGATCTTACATTAAATTATCAAACAGAATTTTATGTCCTTAATATATTTAATTAACTCCAGATTCAAACATTTTACATACCTAGTTTATATATTTTTAAAAAACCTTTTATTACAAACCAATTTTCTAAATTTCCATGTAAACCAAATGTCATATTTAACGTTTGTAGAAAAATATTTTTTAATTCTGACGATGACTCACAATCATTTTTGAGTTGAAACTAGTAATAATAAATAAATAACTAATATTGGATTGCTTAAAGCGCAAATAATTTATATGTATAAATAACCAATATTATTAATAATGGATCCTATATTCATACAAAGGAAGATTTAGGAGAAGAATTGTAACGATTAATTTAAAAAAATAATGTTTCTTTTATTTTGTGAAAAAGTACAATTAAGAAATCTTTAATTTCTTTCATTCATTAAACAATTGCATAAGTTTGAGGCCTATTTGTTTAAGTAATTTCGAATGTTTACTCGGTGTCTTTTCCTGTTTGTTGATTTAAAAGTAAAAATTAAACTAATACATTTACTTCTTTATGTAAGAATTACAAAATTCGTTTATAATTTACCTTCAGGATTAAAATTGTAATTTATTCCATCTTAAAACAGTCGGGATAATTAATAAATTGTACTTATTTTGAATCATACTTTAATATCAAACAATAATCTGAAATTTTAAATAATGTAAAAACTCAAAGAAGTGCCAAAAACATTAATTTTGGGTATTAATAAAAAATAATCTTACCTCTAATAGAAATTTTAGGTGCAAAAAAAAACAAAAAAAAACATTAAAAATTATGTGTGGGAAAATCACGTATTAATCTAGGTACCCAAATAACATCAATTTTGTGTAATATTGAAAAACTTTTATTACAAAAATATGGGACTAATCTTACATCTAGTTTAAATTTTGGGGTTCTAATCAATTTTTTAAAGTAAATTTTGGTTAAAAATAGCTTAAACTATCTCTGTGAAAATCATGTATCAGTACCTATACTCAAAAACATTACTTTTGCGTAAAATTTGAATAGCTATTTATTACAACAATATAATATTAATCTTACTTTTAATAAACATTTTATGTACAATCATTGTGTACAAAAGTAAATATGTTAAACTACTACAAATTGTCTATACGAAAATCACGTATTAATGTAGGCAACAAAAATAGTAATTTCACCTCTACTGCAAATTTTGTGATTATATTAATTTCTTTAAAATAAATCATAGTTAAATTCAACTCAAAATTTTTCGTGTACAATGTCCCCAAAAATTTTATACTTTTCTTCAATATTGAAAATATGGTACCTACTAATCTCACGTCTAATACAAATTTTGTAGACAATCAATTAGTGCAAAACAGGCCAATAGAATAGAGGAAGATAAACGCTAGACAGCATTGAAATTATAAAAAACAATTTTTGACTAGATATGATGAGAAACTAGTACTAAAATTATTATATTGTTTACAATTTTAAATGTTATTAGACAATTTATTAAAAATTATTTTTTGGTCCTACGTCCATAATCAGTGATTTTGCATCACCCCAAAGCGGCCAGAAACACGCCTTTTCTTGGCCTCTGCCGGAAAAAAGTTACTAAATGTTGGCAATATCACATAACACTGAAATCAGCACAATCCTCATGTTGAAATACGTAAATAATACGTTGCAGTACTCTTTTACATCTTATTTTGAAGAATTTTACAGGCCTTTTAAACGCAAACTTTGAAAAATAAACACGTTTTTAATATATGCCAAAATAACACCATGTTGACAGCTGCCAAATGGCATTACCAACCAAAAATGTTTTGGCATATAATAATATTTGAAAATTTAAGTTTCAACAAATTTGACTATTTGTCGGTCCAAAAAATCGTGTGTATCACATGGCTAGAAACTGTGGTTAGACTTGGAGGCTAAAAAGGTGTTGTACTGTCTAAACATTAAAAGCAACAGTTCTTTTGCTTTCACAACTATTTAGAGGTTGGTACCTCGGTCATGTCATATTATGAATGTACCAACTAGATTCGTCAACAATATAACGTCACTATAACACTCGAAAATTTGAAAATAACACATGAAAACTAGCAATAAACGCTTGAAGAAAAAATAATATATTTCACTTGGAGTTAAAAAATATAATTGTTTCGCTTAATTTGTTGTCTTAGCTAACGCTTCGTCAGCAAACTTTTAAGCCCAACACTTATATTAATCCTAAATGCATTAAAAACGCTATTCGACAAATGCATAGAAAAAGGCGATACACCTGACGATTGGAATAATTCAGTGATAATCCTGTTACATAAAAAAGAAGACAGAGCTGACATTAAGAATTATAGACCAATCAGCTTGTTGTCACATTTGTACAAGTTATTCATGAAAATTATAGCAAACCGATTGACAAGAAATGTCTAAAGAACCTAATCGAAAAATGCAACGAGTACAATTTATCAATAGCCCTAGCATTTGTTGATTTCGAAAAAGCTTTCGACACTTTGGAAATACATGCCATATTAAAAGCTTTTGACGACTGCCGCATTGATACCCGCTATTTAAGAATAATTAAGAATATATATAGAAAAGCAACAAACACGATAAAACTAAAATCAGTATCAAATAAAATAAAAATAAAACGAGGACACCTTGTCGCCTAAGCTGTTTACGTTAGCAGTTGAAAATATATTTAAAGAATTAGACTGGACAGGAAAAGGGATTAATGTGGACGGGAGAAACTTGATGAACTTGCGATATGCATATGACATGGTGTTGGTAGCAGCAAATGATACAGAACTGAAGGTTATGATGAAGGAATTCCATGAACAGTCTCAACTAATTGGCCTAAACATGAATAAACAGAAAACGAAAGTTATGACGAATAGTGAAGACCCAATTCATTTAGAAATAGAAAACGTAGAAATAAGACAAGTAGATTCGTACGTGTATTTGGGCCACACTATAAGAATGGGAAAAGAAAATCAAGTTTCCGAAATTAACCGACGAATAGCACTCGGATGGGCAGCCTTCAGCAAACTATCATTTATTCTTAAGAACAGAAAGTTTCGAATGATGTGAAAGCAAAAATATTCGACTTCTGCATACTTCCTGCACTAAGCTATGGAACAGAAACAATGACTTTATCAAATTTAATCATTATAAAGTTAGAAAGAACACAAAGGGCGATGGAACGGAGAATGTTAGACAACATAACGAATGAGTAAGAGAAAGAACAGAAGTAACAGATATAGTAGAAAAAATAGCAGAGACAGAAATGGAGCTGGGCCGGCCATATAGTAAGAACGGAGGATTGATGGACAAATAGAATACTGTACTGGAGATCAAGAACCGGTAAAAGAAATATTGGGCGACCACCAAAAAGGTGGGAGGACAAAATAGCAGGCAAACAATGGTAAAAAATAGCAAGAGAACGAGAAACATGGAAAAACAATGGGGAAGATTATGTCCGCTACTGGACGCAAAGAATCTGAACAAGAAGAAGAAGAAGAAAGAAAGACTTATATAATCTACTATTTTTAATAACTGATGACAATTTTTCAGTAACATTTAGTTTGCTATGGAATTCTGAAAACTTGGTTGTAGAGTTTTCAAAGACTCCTTTCGATTTAAAATATTTTCAAAAACGACAGACTTCCGGTTTTACCGATACCAACTTTGTTGTTTTAAATGGAACATTCGGTATATTATTATTATTTTCGATTCTTTATCAAATTTAAACTTTTATTAAGATTTTTATTTTGAATTATTTGCAATTTACATGGAAAAGGGGCATAACTTCTGAAACTTATAACGTCGCTGTTATAGATAATCACAAATATTTTCCATTGGTTTTTATTTCAAACCATATTCTTTAAATTTGAATACAATGCATACTACAGCCTGTATTTTATTTACAAATTCAATCCAGGCATTCCATATGCCTATCTACAATAGTTTCAGTGAGTTGTTAAACTGTTAAAATATCGTACAAATGTGCCACATAATGTTTATAATAATGAATAATTTAAACTTGTTTTCCTTCTAGGTGAAGGTTGTATCAAAAATAACGGTCTAAAATTACATCAAAGCTAACGTTTCGACCAAACATGTCACGGCTTTATCGAGGCTAGTTGTAGATTATAAACCACGTTGATCACTTAATTTAAAATAAATCGTCAAATTTGATTTTTTTATTTTAATTTAAAATTAGTAAATTATATAAGACACACAGTTATTTATTTCTTGGCGTTCGAACAAATAAACAATCCTCCGCCTTTAAATTATACCAAAATTTGAGGACAAAAGTAATCTTAATTATAATTATATAATAATAATAATAATTAAAAAATTAAAAAACAGATGTGTCAACGAACTTGCTTAATTCAAATGCATTTACGTACGTGATCGTTAAGACGAGTCGACACTAGGTGTCGCAAAACTTATTATTATTCGAATAATAATAATAATTTATAATATTAATTTTTTCTAGAAAGCAGTACGAAAAATTGTAGCCAAGTTTCCATAATATGGTTTGAAATAAGAACCTAGGGAAAAGTTATGCCTCTTTTCTAGGTAATTTGCAAATAAATCAAAATTACTGAAAATTGAGGGAGTTTACACCTACAAGACCATAATAAAAGTTGACTATATACTAGATAAGAAATCCAAAACAATAATAAATACCAAACGTTCTATTTGAAATAACAAAGTTAGTATCTACTTCGTTTTTGAAAATATAATATTTTAATTGAACTGGTATCCTTGAAAACTCGTATAACCAAGTTTTTTGAATTCCATATTGAATCGTTTAGCAGATCTCTCTAATAGGCCACTGGAGACCCTGTATATGATTATTATCATTGTTTTTTTTTTGAGTAATCGTTGGAGTGAAAAAATATGTCTTAAATAGATTTGCTATTATTCTAATTATTCATTATTCTCAGATAAAAACATCATTTACTATACTAGATATTCCCCAAAAGATGATCTCATATATTAAGAAAGATACTACTAAAGGCATGATACACATTGCAGTTGAGAGAAGCTTAATAACCATTTTAAATTTCTAAACAGAAATGATAGAAAATTTAGTTTTCATGTGAGTTTGTGGCATCTATCAGCATTCGTAAGAAGTTGATATTGCGTTTTCTTTGGTAATAGTATTAGTGTCAAATTTTATAGTTCAAAGACCATCAGTAATTTGATAACTGTAAAATCTAGCATTTCGCACTATTCTACACCAACGAAGTGCTGGTGAACCATTTTGACAAAAAAATTAAGTGTGCTAAGACATTTTTCTTGCAGCTGTAAATTATATTTCCTGGAAATTACTTACGTTGTCTGGGAGGCAGTTTTCTAAATCATTAATGTAAACTAGAAATAAAATTGGTCCAAATACCGAACCTTGATGTACCGCTACTGTAACTTCTAAGGGTTTTGATTTAAAAAATGTTTGAATACATTTTAGATAAGATGAAATCCAATCTAACGCTACCTGCTCCTTTAATGCCATATTTTTCAAGTTTCGATAACAATGTGTTAAAATTAACGTAATCGAGTGCCGTGCTTGTATTACAAAAATTATCTACAGAGTATTCTCCAACTTCCATTGATGTTATAGTAAAATGAATCAACAGCATCAATAGTACATTTCTTGATTTGAAACCATACTGAATGTTCCATAAAATTTTATATTTTAGAATAAATAATTGAAACCTAGAAGTTGATGGTACTTTTAGTTAAAAATTTTACCCAAGTATGTTACCAACTCCCAATCATTTAATTTATTAATTCGCAATACAAATATTATGGATCGTACTAACGCACATAAAAAAATGATTGAAACTTGTATTCAAATATTTTTGAAAAAACTGTCATTACGATTGGTCTATAAATAGTTTGACATGTTAAGAGGCATGACGATGCTAGTTTTTAAGATTTCTGAAAAAATACCTTGTTTAAAAAATAAGTTCACATGATAAGTTAAGGGGTTACATATTGCGGAATGTATATCAATAATTAGTGGGGATAGTAATTTGTGAATCATTTGGTCCAAAAACGTTCATTTTACATAATAGAGCAAAGCTATTTATTGCACCTTGTAAAAACAATATTTTGTGTGCAATCAATTTAAACAACTAAATTTTGGTTACAAAATTTCTATAATATCTCACTTCTAATGCAGATTTGTGGTTCTAATCAATTTTTAAATACCTTATTGTTAAAACAAATTATTTATGTAAAAATCATGTAAGGATGTGCCCAAAGATTACTTTTGCATAAAATGCCATACTAATGTAAAATAATATTGAAAACCATTTCTTCAATCTGACTTCAAACACAAATTTGTAAAAAAGTAAATTATGATTAACCAGCGCAAATTACCATTTGAAAAACATCTAAAAATGTGCCCAAAAACATGATGTTAATCTTCACCTCTAATGCAAATTTTGTGGGTATAATCAATATTTTTAATGTAATTAAAAGATTATCTTTTAAACTTATGTTTAAATGTGTGTAAATAATGCAAATTACTTGTATGTAGTATATTAAAATAGAACGTAACTAATACTAAGTAATCCTTTTTTAAGAAACCAACATCATTACCAAAACAATTGTACATAATTTTTAAAAACTGTTAAAAAATCATATAATGGCTTAGTTTGTTTATCAACAATTTAAAAATAATTACATTTTTCGGTTAATAAAATTTAACATAACTTTCACTTAATTGAATTAATGCTAACTTGATACAAAGGAGTTCGAAGTAAAATAAAACTCCAAATTTTAATTTTGCAAAAAAAATTACGTTTAAATAATATATGCGACAAACCCTATTTTTATTTTTCTTTAAAAAACGTTTTTTTTTTTAAATTTAAAAACAAATAATTCTAGATCGGGCCTCACTAACGATCATTTTAGAACATGCGTTAACAATTTACATCAAATTAGCAATAATTTACATATTAAATGCTTTTATAAATTACACTTCAAAACAATCGTTTAAACGTGTCTCCAAACGCGTTAAACAAAAAAAATTAAATATGGGAACTCATTTCAATTTTATACAAAATTAAAATGTATCTGTAGAATAAATATTTAATTTTAACGACTTAAGTACTTTTCATATATGTAAATGCAGCAGCTGCTTGCATTGTGAGAACAAGGAAATGGATTTATCCAATGAAACAATTTTTCTTTCAATTATACTACATTTGGAACAACGAGTTTTGAATGCAAGGTGTTTTTTTTTAATACATAAAATTCAATTTCTACGACATTTTAGAAATACGAATGTTTGGAATTTTATTAAAACAGGGTAACGAAATTAAATTTCTCAAAGCAAATATAGAATTTAATTCCGGTACAAACAAGAAATAGAAAGTAAGGAAAAATATATTAATTTGGCAACTTTGATGTTTTCTGCATGAAATTAAAATAAAAAGCGCTTAATGAAAAAAAAACCGGGAAAATAAAGAACGTCTTATGTAACTTAGCAAGATAGGAATTTGATGGAGAATAAAAGCTGCGAAAAAGACTGTGCAGGAAAGGAAATGAAGATAATTAAAACGGTTAAGAAAACGAACAAAACTTTATTGGGTAACAAAGAACTAGCTGGAAGTTGGTGTTCAAAAAAAGTTGGTAGGTAATTACACAATTTTCTTAAAAATATTTCTCTCAATTGGAGCTGATTGTATTTCTGACGGTGTAAGTTGAAAACATTTTCAATCTTCCAGTCCACTTTTCCTCAATTTCGAATTTGCATTTTAATTGAAGCTCGATTGATTCTTATTAAAAAGTAAAATGACAATCACGAAGTAAAATTTTAGAGGTGCTCTTCAATTGTACCAAGTGATAATGGGCGGTTGATTGAAAATTAAATTCTGAAAAACTTTGAAAACGTAAGTTAATTGCAGTTGGGCGCTTTTACAAGAACGATGAAAGAACTACATGTATTAGACTTTAAAATTTCAAAAGATTTCCCACTTGTAACGTCGGTGTAAAGAATGATAATAAAAGCTCAAAAGGGTTGCCTCATTATTGATCAAAGACACTACGAGGGTAAATAAGGGAGAAAGGGGCGAAAGAGTTGAAAAGAAGAGTTCTGATGATATTCCGGCAGAATTCACAATAAAAAAGTTGCGTAATATAAAAGGAAAACTTTTCATCGTTTCTTGTAAATTCACCTTTTGTTAAGTTATACAAATATAATTGTTAACGTACGTCAAAGTTTGATAAAGCTCAACGTATTTTATCAACAGAAAAGCTTTTTGTTTTAAATTTAGCGAAGGGGTTTTAAACACATATTTTATTTCAATTGTAACGCTCGGCAACTTTAAATTGTTACAAAGCAGACGCACGTAGTGTAGAAACAATAAAAGTAAGTGAGGTCTATAAAGAAAAAACTAAAATCAGTTATATCGAAGCAAAAAAAAATGTTTTATTCGATCTCCGATTTGCATAACATGCATAACGAATTAAGAAGGGTGGATTAAAAAGAAGTACAGTAGGGTGGACATCCTTAATTTATGTTCGTGCGAGTTGAAAGAAGATGGATTCTCGTTATGGTAGTTTTTAAAACCAACCCCACCGACCCTACGAAAACAATACGAACGAAAAATTATTAAAGTGTCCAGTTAAAAAGGTAAACTAATTTGCATTTGCTTCGGGTTTGCTATACGTCGTGTACAGTTACATTCAAATTAAATCTGGTTGTGTACGTACGAGAAAAAAAATCTTTTGAAGAGTTTCAACAAAAAGAGTCCCGGACGGTTGTCATTTAATGCAGTAGAACAATGGCGACGTTTTGGATGTAATTATGTGCCGGCGAAACTTGTTCCCTTTGATTACTTCCTGAATTTAAGATGGCATATTTTTTAAAAAGCTTTCTGCCATATTTAAGCTTTAAATTTGGGGACGGGTAAAGTATGAAAAGTTAAAATTTTTATTGTATTTCTGAACTTAATACAGAATACTTCATTAATTACCAATAACACTAATTTAATAGGGCATTCTTATGAGTGCTTATAGAAAACCCACTTTTCTTAATTAATTAATTTAATTTTTTAATTGGTTAAACCAATACCTAAGATTATATTATACAGAGTGGTACTTTTGAAAACCGGTCATAGGGATTTAGCATTGTGAACTGGTTTTTTCCGAATTACTGCTCACCCTTTCAAGTGACAAAAATAGTTTTGGTATCAAAACGCAGCTAAAATTATTACACATAGCGCTTGCTATCAGAAATCAGCTGAATTAAACGGTCTTTTTAAAAATTAGTAATTATTGATGTTTATTTATTGTAACCTTCCTATTTAATCTAGTTCTAATATCATACGAAGCTGTTCCTTGGGAATAAAGCTTTTCATTTGCTTATTAATGACTTTCCTTTCAGCCTTATTGTCAAAACGTAAAAATGTTGATTGTTTAGGCAACACAATACTATTTTTCTTCCATTATCAAAACTTACTTTTATTTTTATTGACAAATTTATGAAAACAACGTGAAATTCAGCTGGCTCCTAATAGCAACAGCTATACGAACTAATTTTAGCTTCATTTTGATACCAAAACCATTAACCTATGACCTGTTTTCAAAAGCACCACCCTGTATAATAACTTGTCACTAGAAAAATTCCTGCATCATAAAAAATACCTACATTAAATTTTGTAAAAAACAAGTACATATTTCTTTATGAACGTTATTGTAAACAAAAGAAAATGAGTCAAACAATGAAAAAATATCGTCATAATACAAATTATCCAATCAATATATAGGGTGTTTATTTGAAAACTTCCCACCACAGATTTATTTGAAAACCACTGATTAAAGGAAAAAACGCCGAGACACGTCAAAAAATTTGTCAAGGGGGACAACTTTTTAACCAACGATTTCACCCCCTTTTACCCTCTGTCTTCTAGGGTTAGCCTCTTAAAAATGCGTAGGATCGAAGTTGCACAGTTTACAAACGAAAATAACTCTACTTAGAGCTAACGTCCTGGGCACTAGCTAGCAACTATTTTTACTTCAACTGGCGGTCTTTTTTTTTCGGCAAATCTTCGAATATTAAGATCTTCTACGAGAATGTGAGGGGTCTTAGAACTAAGACTACTGCCTTTGTGAACTCTGTTTATTTGCATGATTTTCATACTTATGCGATTTCGGAAACATGACTTACTGACTTAATTTGTTGATCATGAATTATTCTTATAATGTTTCTCTATTTTTCGCTGTGATCGTTGCTCAGCGACTTCTAGTCAAAGTCTGGGTGGTGGTGTTTTGGTTGCAGTTTGTCTCAATATAACCTGATTGAAAATTTCTTCGGTAGAATTCTGGATCTGGTATTGAGCTCTACTCCATGTTTGGTTGACAGATGCCCTGAGCCTTCTGTTCCAGAGGATAGACATCACCCTTCTATTGTAATCAAACTCCCGCTCACATCAGGCTAGCTCGAAAGGTTTCACGAAAACAAAAATCGTACTTCTATAACTTCAAAAAAGGTGATTATAGTTCGTTATATGATCATCTGTCTAAAATTGACTTTTTTAGCCTGATGAATATCTCTGATCCTGAGCTTGTTTTGGATGAGTTCTACTCGCTAATCCTTTACACGTGGAAAAGTGGCGATATTGTCTCCTACGAACATTCGTGCCAAATTAAAACATGACAATCAGCTGTCCTTTAGACGATATACTGATCACGCCGAGTCTGGATTAAGCGTAACTCCAAGAATTTCTAGACTTATGTAAATAATCGCAGGTGTTCAATCTGTTATACCCCCTTCTGTCTCTCACAACGATGTGACCGTTTCCTCGCAAACTGAAATTGTTGAGATCTTTGCTTTATTTTTCAAAGGATGTTACAGTACTTCTTCTATAGATTAGCATGTTGCCTCTAATACCAATATTCTTCTTCGTGACATCTCATTCCCAAGATGTTTAGACAAAGTGCATTTGACATCAGCGGCTAAGAGATTGAAACCCTCTCTTTCTGCGGGCCCTGATGGCATTCCTGCATTTATAATAAAGATTGCCTACTGGTGCACACGACCTTTGTTACATATTTTTAACGGAATGTGAGGTATCACTTTTCCCAGACAAATGGAAGGTCTAACGTACAATTCCAATATTTAAATCCGGAGACAGGTCGCAAGTAAGTAATTACAGACTCATAGCAATTATAAGTGCTATTCGAATTCTGTCTTCATGACCTGATTTCTAGGCAGGTGTTTCACCAGGTATCACCGCTTCAACATGGGTTTGTGTCAGGTAGATCGACTGTAACGAACCTGATGACAATATCTCAGTATATTGCTGAGTCTTTGGATTCTGGGTTCCAGGTCGACGTCGTGCATATTGATTTCAGTAAGGCGTTTGATCGTCTTGGTCACCAGTTGCTTATATCTAAGCTTGAATCTTTTAGCCTGCCACTTCATTTGGTCTGTCTACTCGCAAGCTATCTCAACAGTCGTCGTCAATTTGTTGAGATCTCTGGTTTCCGATCTCCTGTGTTTCAGGTTCCGTCTAGTGTTCCTCAAAGCTCCGTGCTTGGTTTTTGTTGCTTATCATATTTAGTTGTACTCTCGTGTCACCACTGTCTCAGATGCCCTAGTTATGCAGGAAGACCTTAATCGGTTATTGCTCTGGAATTTTTCAAATATTCTGAATTTGAATATCCGAAAGTGCAAATTTATATCTTATACACGCGGTTGTGCCCCTATAGCTTTTCAATACTCCATTGCAGGTACACCACTACTCAGAAGTGACAGTTTCTGTGATTTGGGAGTAACTTTTGACCATACCTTTTCTTTCAACATGCATATTAATAATATACTTCAAGAGCGCGCAAGATTCTCGGTTTTCTATAGAGAAATTCAAATGACTTTAATAATCAGGATACTCTGTTCCTTTTTTTCAACTCTCTTGTTCGACTTATTCTTGAGTACGCTTCTCCGGTGTGGTCTTCTGTGGGGGTTGGGGCAGTCGATAGTATTGAGTGGATCCAGCGAAGATTTCTGAAATTTCTATCGTTTCGGATTGATGGCTTTTATCCACCGCAAGGTTGTACGCAAGCCTTTTGCTTGAAAGATTTAATGTATTCAGTTTTTCTAAACGTAGGCAAGTGTCTGACGCATTATTTTTATATAGATTGGTTCATTCCGTTGTTAATAGCCGGGATCTTCTTGAGAGATTCATGTACCGAGACAGGCCGCTCGTTATTCTAACATCTTCTTTCTTAAGACACCCCGTACCTCTGTACTAAAGTTTTCGGCTCTCTATTGACTCTGCGAATGCTTTTCCTGTCTGTCTTGTTCGGTGGATCTGGTGGATCTCTTCAATACATCTGAGTCTGAAATAAAACGTGCTGCGGTGTTAGCGGAATAAACTTTGTGTTCTCAGCTGAGACACCTTTGTTTTTGTTTTATTGTAATAGTAATGTGCTTGTAATCGCATTTTGTTTTATCTGTGTTATGTTTTAGTGTTGAAATATAATTATGAGTTGTATTGTGATTATGTTTTCATATTGTACCTACTTTTTGTACTGTCAGATATGTATTGATCCCCATCTTGAATTGGCCTGTTTGCTGTTGGTGGGTGTATTCTAAAAAAATTAAAAAATTTAAATGACAAGGGGTATCGAGTAATAACTTGTTTGAAAGTTCTTTCAAAGTTGTTTATGCTGACGTTTCATTTTTTCAAAATCGGTCGATTCGTTTTCGAAAAAATTAGAAAAATTTGTTCAGATAGAAAATAAAAACTCCCGAAAATATCATTTTTTATTTCAATAAGTGTTCAAAATGTTACCCGTTATTGGCTCAACAATAATATAGGCAATGTTCAAATTCCTGCCGAAAAATTTGGAAAACATTATGTGAGATATCATGGCAGCTTGCGATGATGCGTTGACGAAGTTCATCCAAACTTTCTGGTTGGGGAGTAAACACAATAGATTTCAAATGGCTCTATAGAAAACAATCTAATGGCATCAAATCAGGAGATCTAGCAGGCCATTCTATAGACAATCTTTGCCCTATCCATTTATCTGGAAACTTGTCGTCTAGCCATTGCCGAACCGGAAGAACATAGTGAGGAGAAGCGCCGTCTTGCTGAAAATATATTTCAGCCTTATCCAGTATAAGATTTCCATCCTCTTCGATTTGGTTTTCAATATTTTCAGTGATAATGGTATTTTCCAACATATCCAAATAAAAGTCTCCATTTAAATTTCCAGTAATAAACAATGGCCCAATCAGTTGGTTTCTTAAAATGCCTCCCCATACATTAGTTTTTTAGGGGTACTGGGTATGCCCTTCTACAAAATCATATTGCTCCAATACCTGCAGTTATGCTTATTAATAAATCCATTTCGATAAAATGTACATTCATCACAGAAGCAGATATTCTTTACATGAATGGTATTATCATTAATGCTGCAATCATTTTTTCACAAAACTCAACTCGCTTATCGTAATCATCTTCGGTTAACTCATGCAATATTTTTATTTTGAATGGATGAAATTTATAGAGTTTAGTAACTGTGTGTACCAGTCGCCGCAACAATTCTTCGTATTAGGATTTATGCCAAAATGACCAAAAACTTCAACTTCAACGGCTTCATCCAAAACACTCTGATGATTACGTTTTTTATTTGCAACAGATCTAGTTTGAGCAAATTTAGTAACACCTAATTCACCTTTGTGAATTCCCATTGTTAATCCCACCCCCTCTCCTAATTTGAACTAATTAGCGTCGAAGTTAATGACATGTAACGCTTTGTCTTCTATTTGTACAGAGGTACTTTCTTAATTAGTCAGACTTCTTTTTAGTGTAGAATCTGGCTTGGTTGACAAGTTGATTACCTTACTTTTAGTTGTCAACCTTAAACTTTCTTTTGTTTGTTTCTCATCCTGATCACACATTACATACAAGAACTTCAACACAATGAAAACATAATTTTAGGACAAGTATGGGAATTAGAAAAAGAATATTTGGGAAAAGCATAATTAAAAGAATGTGGTTTTTTGAAAAGCGTGGTGATGTACCAGGAACGAAATATGGAGATGAAAGAAATTTTAGACGATATAGCAAAAATATTGAAGATGACAGAGAAACTGTAGGATACCTATTAGAAGAGAAGGTAAAATTAGAAAATATTGGAATTTAAACAAGATGAAGGACATTGAGGCTGCAGCAAATGATGGAAAGCAAGAAAGAGAACAAATTACTATACGTATGTTGGAAAGATATAGAGGGTCAAAAAGTAAAATACGGAAAATAAGATACAAAATCAAAGGACATGATAATCAAGAGAAGAAATAAAAAAACTAAGATGTAAATGTAGAAAAATAGAATAACAGATAGTAATAGAAGACATAGAAAACCAGAAGCAGGAAAGAAGAGCTAGAATTACACAAGGAAAATATTCCGACAAGTCTGAGTAGTTAATAGAGAGAAAAAGCATAGAAAAGAAATGGATGATAGCCAAGTTTCAATTAAGAAATGAAGAAAGTACTGGAAAACGGATGAAGAGAGAATGCGTGGAAAAGACTGGGAAAACACAAAACATCTGTTAGCGGAATGCAGTAAAGTAAGAATGAAAGGAAGAAGGAGGAAAATATTACTGGGGAGAATGGCGAAGGAGAAGAATAAGAAAATTGTTAAGTTAGAATAGTTTTTGGAAAATTGTTAATTTTTAATGTTTTCTTTATATTTTTCTTTAATATGTAAAGTTTTGCAGGTTATGTACAGATACAAGAATAGAATTGATTTGTTATTTTAAATAGAACAAATAAATTTAATAAGATTGATTGATAGTATGGTTTCAATAAAACGTTCTATTTGAGTTATTTTTCATGGTTTCATAAAGTTGTATTCATATTCCAAGTCGTCGTCAGTTGCTGTATTGTCTTCACTCTCAGAAGATGAACCGCCAACAACTAATTCATTCTAGAAAAAAAAGATTGAAGATTTTTTGGATCTCCTGCTTGTCCATACTAAATTCTCCATTGTAAATAACAATAATAAAATTTATCTACCACTTGCATTGCGTGGTTATAATACAACTAGAATAAACTCCAAAAAATGTTTAGGCAAAATTTGTTAATTTGAATGGTTTTAAATTACACAATGTTTTTTAAATTAATTAATTAGCTAATTAGAGTGTATTTTAAGTGGCGAAACCATATTTTTAACCTTCTAAATCGATTTGCCTATCATTTGGTATGTTTTTTCAACTCAATTCGACATTTCGTTCTCTACATCTCGGTTTTAAAAAGGTTGTTTCATTAATCAGTAAAAAAAATGAAAGTGGAGATTCCTTGCAAAATTTAAAGGGGTTTAACATAAAAAAATTTCCTTAAAGCCTACTAAATTACACCCCTTAAGATATTAACAATTATAAAACTGTAAACATTCAAATACTCTACAAAACGCCCCCATAATCATAATTTATTCACCCTGTTCTTGCAGGGTGAGTCTTACTACCCCTTAGAGTTTTTCCAGAACTTTTACACTTAATTTTTCAATTTTGAGGGCCAATTAAATTAAAATTTTTTGTCTATTAAAAATTTCACGTAAACTCAATACTTTTTCACCAAAAAAATAAATTAAGCGAACTTGCAGAATTTTTTAATTAATAAGTTGCGTATGCAAGTTTGACATAAATAACAATATTATTATATCATTTCAATTTAAATTAACAAAATTATTTCAAGAGAGTTCAAAATGGCACCATTTCTTAACGCTCTTATTATTTTGAACAAATTTCTACGATATTGTGGGTATTAGGAGGCTTTAAGGAACTTCTTTAAGTGTATCCCCCTTTCTTTTTTTTTTTTTTATTTTTAATACACCCTATATAAGCCTACGGTATTAACGTAATTTATTTAATAATTTTAAACCATGGTTTTAGCACTTTAAAAAATTATATAATAAAAACAAAAAAACAAAATAACAGAATCTTCCATAACATTTACGATATTGGTATTAAACAACCTAATTAAATTCCTCAGTAATTTATTAAACTCAATAACAATTCTAAATAGACCAAACATTGCAGTTTTTAAAAGAAACAAAAATTAAATATATTATAACATAGAAACAAACATAGGAAAAAATAATAATACACAAAATAAAAAGAAAAAAGATAATAACAATGATAACATTCTAAACTATAAATATTCAAGTAGTGTTTAACAGTAATATTGGATAGAAGGCTTAGCTGCTAAAAAAGAGAAGTAGCTGTGTGAAGAGTGTGATGGTGGAGATCAACGAATGGTACTGAATTTATCAATAAAGCAAGTCCGTTAGACACACACCGTTGATAACCTAATCGTGCGACCCAATATGATTCATTTCTAGGAAATATAGGGGTGGCAATTTGTTTAAGACAAGGAGGATCATTTTTATTATTACAGTTTAAATGCAAACTTAAAATCGTGCATAGCCTTCTAAAATATAAGGAATTTATATATAAGGCCCAATGACGATTTGTAGTCGCAGCGGTTAATTTTATTGATAAAATTTGGATAAGAAATGAATTTCTTTTGCACTCATTCAATTCGAGAAATTTGGATGTCTGAGTACCGTGTCCATACAGAAGAGCAATATTCTAGTTTAGAGCGGACCAAAGCACAAAAACGAACTGAACTAAAACGTCCCTAATATCCCTACAGCAGCGTCCGATAAAAACAATCAATTTGAGTTTACTAGATATCACGTGATCTATATGAGGATGAAAAGAGAGCCGGTTATCTAATTAAACGCCAAGATCCTTGACAAATTCAGGACTTTGAAGGGTTTCGTCCCTAATATTATTCTTATAAATTATAAGAGTTTCTTTTTTGCAAAACCTGACAATTGCACATTTAGAAACATTAGACTACATCCTATTTTCGTTACACCAATCATTCTACATATTCAGATCATATTGTAGTTTCAACGAGTCAGTAAGTAATCTAATTTCCTTATAAATTTTCAAATCATCTGCAAACGTTATGATTTTAGAATGGACTATCTTATATTCAATGTCATTAATAAACATAAAAAACAAAAAATGGGTCAAGGTGAGATCCTTGAGGAACACCTGAAAGGACACTAAATTCATCAGGGAAGCTAGATTCACCAATTCTTTACCACTTGCTTGCGAAATTGAAGATATAAGTGAACCAGGATGTATGATCAACGTACCAAAGCATTTCGTTTACTTAAAAGTAGGGAATGATTTACTCGATCAAATGCTTTCTGAAAATCTGTGTAAATGCTCTTTGAAAACCGTTTAAGGGTCGTGCCAATGCATTGATATATTTACATAAGTTAGTTTCAGTATGCAGCCTGAAAGAACCATGTTGCTTTCACAATGGGCCTCTGGCTGGCGCTAAAAGTTTAAGAATGATAGACTCAAAAACTTTAGATGGTTGCTTAAAGAGAGAAATTGGACGGTATTTAATTACAAGGCTGGGTGAGGCAGTTTTCAAAATTAGTAAAATAAATGTTTTCTTTCATTTTTGAAGAAAGACTCCTAAGCGTAGAGATTTACGAAAGATTAACAAAAGAAGTAGTGCTACAGAAAAAGCACACTGCTTAAAAAAACCTTCTGGCAGGACATCAAGACTTACCGTCCATTTATCTTTTAACCTAAACAATTCTTCAAGAACTAAGTTGATAGAAATTAGAATTGATGATATGTGACAATTTGTAATGGATTGCTCATAGACTGATGAATATGTTGCATAAGTAGAGCTAAAGTATTCGACAAACAGTTGAGCAGATTGAAGGTTATTATGTGATGATTTATCTCCAAAATAAACGCATTCAGGACTACCAGAGTTACCCTTGAGATATTTAATATATTTCCAAAAGTACTTTGGGCTAGAACGAAGAGAATTACCAGCTTCATTTTGAAACGTATTAAGAGATTTATTTATTAATTGTTTGGATTTGACTCTGAGTTCGCAGTAACGGTTTCACTGATAAGTACTATTAGTTAATTTGATTTTTCTGTATGAGCAATTTTTTGCTTTGATAGTTTTTACTGTCTCAGTGGAAAACTAATGTGGATAACATATGTTATAATGACTATAATGTAGTTAGTATCACTTTAAGATCAAATTTTTTTTAAGAAACGTTTGCAATTTTATTCTTTGGTATGTTGTTTATAACTATAAAAACTATTTATTGCTAAATTTGCCTAAAAATTGCTCCACGCCAACATGTTCAAATTCACCCCCAAACGTACTCTACGTATAGACTATAATGTCGCATGTAGCCGACTTTGAGATGAAATATTTTTGTTTTAAAAAATATTAGAATTTTTATTCTTTGATATGTTCTTTATAATTAAAAAACTATTTATTCGTAAAATTGCCTAAAAATTGACCCTCGCCAACAGCTTCAAATTCACCCTTGAATGTACTTTACTTATGGATTATAATGTCGCGGGTAGACATAACTTTGAAATCAAATGTTTTTGTTTTAAAAAATTAACATTTTTATTTTTTGATATGTTGTTTAAAATTATAAAAACCTTTTATAGCTGAATTTTCCTAAAAATTGATCGATGCCAATACGTTCCAATTTAACCTGAAACGTACTCTACGTCGCGCGTAGTGATAATTTTGAGATGAAATATTTTCGTTTTAAAAAATATTTTGTTGTTTATAATTATAAAAACTATTTACAACTGAATTTGCCTAA